>LGRX02009984.1:0-13057 GCA_001247695.2 Cymbomonas tetramitiformis | reverse complement strand
AAGAGACAGGGGCGGGGCCGTGACAAGATACCACAAACGCATACATATTCCCAACCCAAATGCAAAGCAGCATGGAAAGATGATACGATGTGACCGATCGTCGCCAAACAACTGTTGGTCTCTGGGTTACGGAGTAAGCGGACCCTGCTGGCATGCCCCCAGTGGCTCCCGGTCGATGGATGGGACCTGTTGGTCCATGGTTATGTCATGAATGCAGTCACACCACACAGCATGGACACCCCATGTCAAAAAAAGAAAACATGCGGGCACCTAAGTGCTCCCCACAAAATTCAAGGGAAAACACAGAAGGTGTACATCACCACCTTCTGCCTCTCCTCACAGCACGACAGACGAATCTACCGAGCTCTCCAAGAGGCAGTGCCCGCCAGAATGGCACCACAGGGATAACCGCCTCCCAAAACCCACTTCCACCCGGCGGCCGTCCCCGTGCACAGCGATCCGCCAGTACTCATATTAAGGTCAAAGAACACAAGTCCCCCAGCATGTGTAGTAACCATGAGCACTGTACACGGAGAGGGAGCTAGCGTCAGACAAATCCAAGACAATCCCAAATAGCGAGCCGTAGACGAACCCCAACGTCCTCAAAGAGGCGAAGCCTGCCAGAAGGGTACCACAGGGACAGCCACAATCCACACATACACACACACACTGAACGGCATGAGATCGGCCAACGTAAGCCAGCCCACCATCATCCCAGTGGATGTGAGAAGCAAATCAAGAGCAGGGCGGGGCCGTGACAAGATACCACAAACGCATACATATTCCCAACCCAAATGCAAAGCAGCATGGAAAGATGATACGATGTGACCGATCGTCGCCAAACAACTGTTGGTCTCTGGGTTGCGGAGTAAGCGGACCCTGCTGGCATGCCCCCCAGTGGCTCCCGATCGATGGATGGGACCTGTTGGTCCATGGTTTGCCCACACACTGAACGGCATGAGATCGGCCAACAAAAGCCAGCCCACCATCATCCCAGTGGATGTGAAAAGCAAATCAAGAGCAGGGCGGGGCCGTGACATGATACCACAAACTCATACATTTTCCCAACCCAGATGCAAAGCAGCATGGTAACATGATACGATGTGACCGATCGTCGCCAAACAAACAATTGTTGGTCTCTGGGTTACGGAGTAAGCGGACCCTGCTGGCATGCCCCCCAGTGGCTCCCGGTCGATGGATGGGACCCGTTGGTCCATGGTTATGTCATGAATGCAGTCACACCACACAGCATGGACACCCCATGTCAAAAAAAGGGAAACATGCGGGCACCTAAGTGCTCCCCACAAAAATCAAGGGAAAACACAGAAGGTGTACATCACCACCTTCTGCCTCTCCTCGCAACACGACAGACGAATCTACCGAGCTCTCCAAGAGGCAGTGCCCGCCAGAATGGCACCACAGGGATAACCGCCTCCCAAAACCCACTTCCACCCGGCGGCCGTCCCCGTGCACAGCGATCCACACACACACACACACACTGAACGGCATAAGATCGGCCAACAAAAGCCAGCCCACCATCATCCCAGTGGATGTGAGAAACAAATCAAGAGCAGGGCAGGGCCGTGACAAGATACCACAAACGCATACATATTCCCAACCCAAATGCAAAGCAGCATGGAAAGATGATACGATGTGACCGATCGTCGCCAAACAATTGTTGGTCTCTGGGTTACGGAGTAAGCGGACCCTGCTGGCATGCCCCCCAGTGGCTCCCGGTCGATGGATGGGACCTGTCACACACACACACTGAACGGCATGAGATCGGCCAACGTAAGCCAGCCCATCATCATCCCAGTGGATGTGAAAAGCAAATCAAGAGCAGGGCGGGGCCGTGACATGATACCGCAAACTCATACATTTTCCCAACCCAAATGCAAAGCAGCATGGAAAGATGATACGATGTGACCGATTGTCGCCAAACAATTGTTGGTCTCTGGGTTACGGAGTAAGCGGACCCTGCTGGCATGCCCCCTAGTGGCTCCCGGTCGATGGATGGGACCTGTTGGTCCATGGTTATGTCATGAATGCAGTCACACCACACAGCATGGACACCCCATGTCAAAAAAAGGAAACATGCGGGCACCTAAGTGCTCCCCACAAACATCAAGGGAAAACACAGAAGGTGTACTTCACCACCTTCTGCCTCTCCTCGCAACACGACAGACGAATCTACCGAGCTCTCCAAGAGGCAGTGCCCGCCAGAATGGCACCACAGGGATAACCGCCTCCCAAAACCCACTTCCACCCGGCGGCCGTCCCCGTTCACAGCGATCCGCCAGTACTCATATCAAGGTCAAAGAACACAAGTCCCCCGGCATGTGTAATAACCATGAGCACTGTACACGGAGAGGGAGCTAGCGTCAGACAAATCCAAGACACTCCCAAAAAGCGAGCCGTAGACGAATCCCCGACGCCCTCAAAGCGGCAGTACCCGCCAGAAGGGTACCACCGGGACAGCCACATCCCATCATCCAAATCATTCCAGTGGCCGTCCCCGTTCACAACGAGATGCCAGCACCCCATAACGTGGCTGTCAACCACCAGTCCCCCGGCAAGTGAAAAAGCCCAAAGGCACTGGACATACATAGAGCCAGCCGCAGACGAATCCCCGACGCCCTCAAAGAGGCAGTACCCGTCAGAAGGGTACCACAGGGACAGCCACATCCCATCATCCAAAGCACCCAAGTGGCCGTCCCCGTTAATAGCGAGATGCCACAACCCTATGGCGAGACGTATTCCCGGTCAGCTATGATGGCCCGAACTCCCACCCATTCGGACCTGGCACAATGACACCGTCACGTAAGTCCCCCAGCTTACGCCTGACGCGCGAGATCCAACAACTCGGACCTCGTCTATCATACAGACCGGGCCTCTCCACCATAAAGCGCCGCAAAAAGCCCCACAAACGCCTGCTGTGGTAACCCTTTTGTGTCATCCTGTGGAAAACAAGAGCTATGTTGTAAACAAAGTCTTGCCAAAGGACACATCTCTCAGCGAACCGATGCAGTTGGCTCGTGACAATCCCATACTTAGCTTTGTCGGCCAAGTACGAGTCATGTGCAGGGTACCTAATGACCTGGATGTCAGCATATTGTGCATCCAGTTGTTTGTCATATATGGCAGTCATAAGGCCTCTGCGCCTATTTTGCTTGATGAGTATGTCCATGTAAGGGACACGCACACCCGCATGTGCCAGAGATAGACTCAAAATGTGTTTGGGATAAATCCCTGCAGTGCCGGATTCGTTCAGATATAGATAGTCTTCCATATCTGGAATATTGAACGCCAGCAAGTCATCAATGTATCTACAAACGAAAAGAAACCTGTGCGCGTCATGAAAATTCCCCGCCTCCACAAGTCTGCGCATGAACGCAAGCTCATACGTAAAACGGTAGAGGTTGGCAATGAAGCCCGCACAGCTCGTCCCCATAGGGATCCCCACAATTTGTCTGTAGATCACACACACACACTGAACGGCATGAGATCGGCAAACGTAAGCCAGCCCACCATCATCCCAGTGGATGTGAAAAGCAAATCAAGAGCAGGGCGGGGCCGTGACAAGATACCACAAACGCATACATTTTCCCAACCCAAATGCAAAGCAGCATGGAAAGATGATACGATGTGACCGATCGTCGCCAAACAAACAATTGTTGGTCTCTGGGTTACGGAGTAAGCGGACCCTGCTGGCATGCCCCCAAGTGGCTCCCGGTCGATGGATGGGACCTGTTGGTCCATGGTTATGTCATGAATGCAGTCACACCACACAACATGGACACCCCATGTCAAAAAAAGGAAACATGCGGGCACCTAAGTGCTCCCCACAAACATCAAGGGAAAACACAGAAGGTGTACATCACCACCTTCTGCCTCTCCTCGCAGCACGACAGACGAATCTACCGAGCTCTCCAAGAGGCAGTGCCCGCCAGAATGGCACCACAGTGATGACCGCCTCCCAAAACCCACTTCCACCCGGCGGCCGTCCCCGTTCACAGCGATGCGCCAGTACTCATATCAGGGTCAAAGAACACAAGTCCCCCAGCATGTGTAGTAACCATGAGCACTGTACACGGAGAGGGAGCTAGCGTCAGACAAATCCAAGACACTCCCAAATAGCGAGCCGTAGACGAATCCCCGACGTCCTCAAAGAGGCGAAGCCCGCCAGAAGGGTACCACAGGGACAGCCACAATCCACACATACACACACACGCACACTGAACGGCATGAGATCGGCCAACAAAAGCCAGCCCACCATCATCCCAGTGGATGTGAGAAACAAATCAAGAGCAGGGCGGGGCCGTGACAAGATACCACAAACGCATACATATTCCCAACCCAAATGCAAAGCAGCATGGAAACATGATACGATGTGACCGATCGTCGCCAAACAATTGTTGGTCTCTGGGTTACGGAGTAAGCGAACCATGCTGGCATGCCCCCCAGTGGCTCCCGGTCGATGGATGGGACCCGTCACACACACATACACACTGAACGGCATGAGATCGGCCAACGTAAGCCAGCCCACCATCATCCCAGTGGATGTGAAAAGCAAATCAAGAGCAAGGCGGGGCCGTGACAAGATACCACAAACTCATACATATTCCCAACCCAAATGCAAAGCAGCATGGAAACATGATAGGATGTGACCGATTGTCGCCACACAACTGTTGGTCTCTGGGTTACGGAGTAAGCGGACCCTGCTGGCATGCCCCCCAGTGGCTCCCGGTCGATGGATGGGACCTGTTGGTCCATGGTTATGTCATGAATGCAGTCACACCACACAGCATGGACACCCCATGTCAAAAAAAGGAAACATGCGGGCACCTAAGTGCTCCCCACAAAAATCAAGGGAAAACACAGAAGGTGTACTTCACCACCTTCTGCCTCTCCTCGCAGCACGACAGACGAATCTACCGAGCTCTCCAAGAGGCAGTGCCCGCCAGAATGGCACCACAAGGATAACCGCCTCCCAAAACCCACTTCCACCCGGCGGTCGTCCCCGTTCACAGCGATCCGCCAGTACTTCATATCAAGGTCAAAGAACACAAGTCCCCCGGCATGTGTAATAACCATGAGCACTGTACACGGAGAGGGAGCTAGTTTCAGACAAATCCAAGACACTCCCAAAAAGCGAGCCGTAGACGAATCCCCGACGCACTCAAAGAGGCAGTACCCGTCAGAAGGGTACCACAGGGACAGCCACATCCCATCATCCAAATCATTCCAGTGGCCGTCCCCGTTCACAACGAGATGTCAGCACCCCATAACGTGGCTGTCAACCACCAGTCCCCCGGCAGGTGAAAAAGCCCCAAGGCATTGGACACAAATAGAGCCAGCCGCAGACGAATCCCCGACGCCCTCAAAGAGGCAGTACCCGCCAGAAGGGTACCACAAGGACAGTCACAATCCCATCATCCAAATCATTCCAGTGGCCGTCCCCGTTCACAACGAGATGTCAGCACCCCATAATGTGGCTGTCAACCACCAGTCCCCCGGCAGGCGAAAAAGCCCCAAGGCACTGGACATAAATAGAGCCAGCCGCAGACGAATCCCCGACGCCCTCAAAGAGGCAGTACCCGTCAGAAGGGTACCACAGGGACAGCCACAATCCCATCATCCAAATCATTCCAGTGGCCGTCCCCGTTAACAACGAGATGTCAGTACCCCATAACGTGGCTGTCAACCACCAGTCCCCCGGTAGGTGAAAAAGCCTCAAGGCACTGGACATAAATAGAGCCAGCCGCAGACGAATCCCCGACGCCCTCAAAGAGGCAGTACCCGTCAGAAGGGTACCACAGGGACAGCCACATCCCATCATCCAAAGCACCCAAGTGGCCGTCCCCGTTAACAGCGAGATGCCACAACCCTATGGCGAGACGTATTCCCGGTCAGTTATGATGGCCCGAACTCCCACCCATTCGGACCTGGCACAATGACACCGTCACGTAAGTCCCCCAGCTTACGCCTGACGCGCGAGATCCAGCAACCCGGACCTCGTCTATCAAACAGACCGGGCCTCTCCACCATAAAGCGCCGCAAAAAGCCCCACAAACGCCTGCTGTGGTAACCCTTTTGTGTCATCCTGTGGAAAACAAGAGCTATGTTGTAAACAAAGTCTTGCCAAAGGACACATCTCTCAGCGAACCGATGCAGTTGGCTCGTGACAATCCCATACTTAGCTTTGTTGGCCAAGTACGAGTCATGTGCAGGGTACCTAATGACCTGGATGTCAGCATATTGTGCATCCAGTCGTTTGTCATATATGGCAGTCATAAGGCCTCTGCGCCTATTTTGCTTGATGAGTATGTCCATGTAAGGACACGCACACCCGCATGTGCCAAAGATAGACTCAAAATGTGTTTGGGATAAATCCCTGCAGTGCCGGATTCGTTCAGATATAGATAGTCTTCCATATCTGGAATATTGAACGCCAGCAAGTCATCAATGTATCTACAAACGAAAAGAAACCTGTGCGCGTCATGAAAATTCCCCGCCTCCACAAGTCTGCGCATGAACGCAAGCTCATACGTAAAACAGTAGAGGTTGGCAATGAAGCCCGCACAGCTCGTCCCCATAGGGATCCCCACAATTTGTCTGTAGATCACACCCCCAAACTCGACAAATGTTCCATCCACCAACCCGCAGAATAACTCAACAAGCCGACCCTCCGAAAAGAGCATTTCCCTCTCACCGTCCGTCCTCCGTTCATTGGTAACCCACTCAAAGGACTTATCCTTTCTGACAAGCAGGTACCTCACCCTCGAACTTTGAAATTTTCTTTGGAAAATGCTCCGAAAGAGTGCCGACAGCCGTTCCTTCAAATCCTGCAGACACAAGGTGGTGTACATGGAAGTGAAATCGAATGCACAGACGTGCATTGATGCATCACGCTGTCCGCGGGGCCTGTTGCATGCCGCAGCCAGCTTCCGAACCTCCGCCGAGTCCTGAATAATCCAAGACCCGCGACCTCTCGGCACACCTGGGATTTGAGAAACCACCTCTTTCCACAGGCCCTCGGCGTCGGCAGTCAAAGCCCGGAAGGCTACACTGAGCCACTTAGAAACTGGTGTAAGTGTTGCGCGATTGGCCCCCGCGACAAACCGGTATCCTACCGGAGACTTGTGCAATTTCACACGAATATGAAAATGCGGGATCCTAGGCCCCCTCTGCGGGGTAATGGAATGAGCCCTGCACAAAGCGGTGCCCTCAGCATTTATATCATCGGCCGACCGTTCCGTGGCCTCATAAGCTACACCGTGTCTAAGCTCATCCAGGCATTTCTGCATGTAGTGCTTCTTGCACACAAAACAGAAGTTACCGGCAGCCTTGTCAACCGTGGTGATGACGAAATCCCGTTGAACCTCCCGCAACCGGCGCCAGTCCGAAGCCGTAAGGACCAAATGGGGATCCTCGCATCCACCCACGAAAGACTCGCCGCCCGCACTCGAATCAATCACTGTGCGTGCCTCCGCCCTAACTGCAGCAACCCAAGCAACAAGAGCCGAAGCGTCAGAGACACCTAATGCCTTTGACACTGAAAACCGCCATGCCTGTAAAGCCCGTTCCAGGTCCAAGAACGCCGCCTCCGGCATACTACCTTCAGCCTCCAAGCCCTCATGAGGCTTAGCCCTAAACATCGTGCCCCTAGCCATCAGCGACTCAATGGTTGGGTTGCGCACGAGAGACAAATCAGTGGTCACCACATGCCCGCAGTCCTGGTCCACAAAAGCACGGTAACCACGCCTCTGACATGCACAGGTCCCTCCCATTATCCTCGCAGCCTCGACAGCCTTCATCCTAGCCACCTGCCCAAAATTACAAAACGATACCTAGACAGGAGCATCATATTTGTAACCCAACAACGGCTGTGAGACCCTTGCACGCACGCTCGGGGGCACCTTCTCAAGCCAGAGGCTGTCGTCAGCAACAATTCTGTTGAACCCCAGCTTCTCGATGGCCGGGTGCAAGAAAAGTTGAACGATGAGCGACCTAAACGTGGCTCTAACACCAGCGTTCGAGACGGAAGGAAGAGAAAACAGGATGGATGCCATAAGGGAAGTCCGGTGTGCGTCGTCAACCCCCGACGTCTGCGCATCAGAGTTAAAGAGGGCATCGTACATACGCCGTAAATTCCTGTCGGCATGACCCTGCAACTCCGCCTGGGAGAAGGAGCCAGAAGCAACCCTGCCGAGGAGGAACCTGCCCTTCCTATCAAAGTCCCTAGACAAAAAAGTCCTGCCAACACCATCCGCGAGAGGCGCGGCCCTCCCATGCCAGGCGCCAACCTCATCGTCCCGGTCAAGGTTCGGGACCCTAACCCTCCTGCTCCTCGGTGACTTCCCTTCCAAGCAGAACCCTGTAGGCAAAAACGCATGCAGAGTCCGCTTCCAGAAGGTCTCACGTGGGAAAGCCAAGCTCCTGAACCCAGCCCTACCCTCGGCCGTCTTGGGGAAGTGCCCCGCGATGTGCTCGATGGGGTAGACCCTAAACTGCTGCCAGCCCACCCTAGCCATCTCCCTATGAAGAGGGTCACTCCCCTCCCCAGTTCGGAAGACGCGCTTAGCAGCGCAGACGTGCTCCCTAAATCTCTGAAAGGCCGTGTTACTAGTCATCCCTACATATAGCCTGTGACTATCCCGGATGTTATATATGACATATATAACCTGGGTAGTCTTGGCTGGGCTCAATATATCTGCTGAGGGCCCGTGCGCTGCGTGCAACCTGCGTAACCTCCGAAGTGTAGCACACTTCTGCATGGTATAGTGCCACGCCGTCACCCGAGCCTGCCACAGACCATCCCTCCAGCAAAAGCTAGGAGGAAACTGTTTCTCGAGGGAACGTCTCCGATCCGCAGAAACAGGTTTCGAAAAACGAGAAAAGAACTGTCTAAAGCCATCAGCAAGCGGGGACCTCCGTGCCCTACGGGCAGGTGGGGCCTCCACCAAGGGCGCCTCTACCTTCCCTGGCGAGTCCTCTAGCATATTGCCAGACATCCCCAAGACAAAAGAGTGCGCAAAGGGTGTCCACCCCACGTCTTCGGGGCCTCGGGTCACAATGGTTACCCCCTCCCGGGGGCGAGTTGGCTGACCTACCAACCCTGCCGTAGCCGCCTTTAAATTTTTACCCGGGAGTGGCTCATGCAGGAGTAACGACGATTACCTTCCCTCCGGCTCCACTAGGATCCCAAGCCAATGACAACCGCAGGCACAAAGGGGCGAAGCGAGCAAGGCCAATCCGAAGAATGAGATATCATGCCACAACCCCTTTCACGGAACGAGAGGACGGGCAACCAGCCGTATTCACAACAGCATCCTGCACGCATGCAGTCTGCCGCCCTCAAGAGAAGAGTGTAGTCCCGCTACCAGCGCAGCGGGACCCAGCGACAGATTGCAATACTGCAACCCGGCGGAACGCGAAAACGCACCCCAACCGGTCGCAACAATGCACTCTGCCACCCCCGAGTGCACAGACGACAACGCCATCTGCTAACGCACCCGGTGAACACACTGAACGGCATGAGATCGGCCAACAAAAGCCAGCCCATCATCATCCCAGTGGATGTGAAAAGCAAATCAAGAGCAGGGCGGGGCCGTGACAAGATACCACAAACGCATACATATTCCCAACCCAAATGCAAAGCAGCATGGAAAGATGATAAGATGTGACCGATCGTCGCCAAACAATTGTTGGTCTTTGGGTTACGGAGTTCACAGTGTCACACACACACACACACACACAGGGATGAGGAACGGGTGCTGCGAGATGCTGTGCGGTTGGTGAAGTCGGGGCAGCTGGGAAAGGCAGCAAAGTGGCTAGAGTTGGCCAAGCTGGCACCAGCGACGGAGGAGACGTTGCTGAAGCTGGAGCGGTTGCACCCGGCTGGGACAGGCAGGAGGCAAGATGTGGGAGAGGATCGCCGGCGGGAGCTTCGGGGGCAGGCGCTTGAGCTGGATGAGAAGACGTTCGATGATGTAATGCGTAATCTGCCGCGGGCCTCGGGACCGGGCAGCTCTCGGTGGCGCTGGGAGCATATGTGGGCGGTCCATGTCTCTGGTGGGCGAGATGCACTGTTGGAGGTGTGCAACCATCTGGCGGCAGGTCGGGCCCCGGCGGGGGTTCGGGAGTGGTTAGCAGGCGCTAGGTTAGTGGCGTTGCTGAAGGACGACCTCGGCGTCAACGTCCGGCCATTACGTGTGGCGAAGTTCTCCGGAAGCTAGTGGCAAAGGTCGTATGCAGGCAGCGTGCGAAGGCCCTCAGGGCTCGATTTTGTGGGCGTCGACAGGATGATGAGCATGGTGGACTGCGGGCGGCCCAGATTGGGGTTGCGGTGAAGGGAGGGGCGGACCTGGGGGTCCACACTGTTCAGGCGGCCCTGGACCGGCACCCGGAATGGGTCTGTGTCAAGGCAGATGCCAGGAATGCCTTCAATGCGGTGCACCGTGAGGCAATGTTTGAGGCTATCGAGCAGGACTTCCCGGAGCTGTGGGCATGGACGGACCTTTGTTATGGGGTGGATGCGAACCTGGGGTTTCGGCTGGGGGGAGTTGATGGCTCGGTGATGCGATTTGTCAAGTCGAAGGAGGGCACGCAGCAGGGGCACCCCCTGGGGCCACTTTACTTGGCTGCCCCGTTGCAGGTGGTGCTGGAGCGGGTTCAGGAGGGACACCCTAGCGTGGTCATCTTTGCCTACTTGGATGACGCTTTCTTCCTGGGCCCTCCGGTTGAAGCGGCGCTCGCGTATGAGACTTATCTGGAGGAGGCAGTGGCGATTGGCCTGGATATTCAGCCGGTGAAGTCAGCGGCTTTCTCGCCTGAGGGGGACGCCAGTTGCTTCGAGGCCGGGATGCCGGGTGCACGGGGGGAGCTGGACTTCATCGATGTCTTGGGGGTGCCGGTGGGGAAGGCAGAGGCGGTCAGTGTGGAGATGTTGAAGAAGGTGGAGGAGCTATGTGGCATCCTGCCCCTCTTGAACAAGCTTGGGCAGGCGCAGGCCCAGGGGCTCCTGCTTCGATTCTGTGCCCACCCGAGGCTGGGGTTCTGGCTGCGAGGTGTGCCGCCGGAGATGATGCGGGAGGCGGCTGAGGAGCATGGCAGGTGGATGCAAGAGGCGTTGCGGGACTTGCTGCCTGGCGGTGGATTGGCGTGGCACTCCTGTGAGTTTGCCACCCTCCCGCATGGGATGGGCCTGACTAAGGCGGCGAGGGTGAGCAGTGCGGCCTGGCTTGGCGGGTGTGCGCAAGTCTGGGAGGATATGCGGGAGCTCTTTCCAACAGTGACGGCGGGGACCGAGGACCTCGGGGCTGAGAGCGACTTGCCGTATGTCAATTCTTTGCAAGCGGCCATGCAGAAGGTGTCGGAGGCGATGGAGGTGATTGGGGAGGCGAGGGGAGCAAATGAGCATTTGCCACCACAAGTGCCAAAGGCGGACGACGTCAAGAAGTTGAGTGATTACAGCAGGTCTCAAAAGCGTGCCCAACGGGTCTATGCTGCTGTCCTCCACTCTGCGGATTGGCTTTGGCTGGCTGGGCACGTGGGGGCGTCTCGGCTCCCCTGGCTTTTCTCGGTGACCTTCAACAGTATTGGGCCTGCATTCTTGAGGGGTGTTCCATGCTGCCCAACCCTGGAGCTCAGTTCGGCGGAATACCGGGTGGCCCTGCGGCACATTCTTCATGCGGAGCAGCCCCTCCTTGGCCAAGTGGAGGAGTGCCCCGATTGTGGAGGAGAGCGAGATCCCACCGGGACACACTTACTGGCATGCCGGGGGGGAGTGGGGGCTGGGGGAGGAAATTGGTACTCTTTCATCCACCACAAACTGCAAAGGGTGCTGTTCGAGGTGGCCAAGTCTGCCTATCCCTTGGCGTCTGCATTGCACGATGACTTCGCGGGCTACCTGACCTACTCACGGAATCATTGCCCGGATGTGACAGTGTTAGATGCGGAGGGACCGGGCCAGCATGTGCTGTTTGATGTGGCCACGGCGCGGCCGATGTCAGACGCGCACCTGGGAGCGGCCATGATGGCCGCCGGGGCGGCGGCGAAGAAGGTAGAGGAGAGCAAGGTGGCGACGTACGGGGATTTCCGCCCACATCACTTCATCCCCTTTGGGGTGGAGGTGTACGGTGGGCTGGGGCCTGCGGCGTATGGATTCCTTCGGAAGACGCAGCGGCGCTTCAGGGAGCGGCGGTACATGGAGGCGAACACGGAACTGTGGGGATGGGACCCCAAGTAGGAACCGTGCGGCGTGACAGTTACAGCGCAAGTGTGGAGCGCATTGCTCAAGTTCGCGGCCACCTCGCAAGGCAATCAGCGCAAGGGCTCCAGTCACGGGGAGTTAGTGCGGGGGGTAGAGGGCTACAGGCGCAAGTCGGTGGCGGATGCGCAAGTTTGGATGAGGGCAACCCAGTTTATCATTCTCAGCCCCTTGGGACAGCGCTTGGGCATTCTGGCTGTGGCGTGGGTGGGCAAGCTCTCTTGAGACCAGGCTGCAGGGGGCAGCGGGGTGATGTGGGATGTGGGCTTGGTGGTGGAGGGGTGGCTCGATTGGCGGAGGTGAGCCGGCTCCAGAGACACAGCGGCAGTGCGCCGGCAGGACAGCCGCAGAGGGGCTCAGGTGGCCCAGTGAGGCTCAGGGAGCAGAGGGGTGGTCTTGCGCGTGGGCTTGGTGGTGGAGATATGGCTCGCGCAGCCCGGGGGGCAGGGATGAACCGGCTTCAGGCACAAGGCGGCAGTGCGCTGGCGGTGCAGATGCAGAGGGGCTCGGGTGGCTCAGCGAGGCTTAGGGGGTCCCATTCTTCACTAGTGAGCTCCGGAGAATCCGGATGAGTGTCCCGAAGTGTGTGCTGAATCCTTTGATCCCCGGCGTGGGTACATAGTGCAGTCTCCTGTTGCTACGGGGTGCCAAAGGAGTCGCAAGGATAAGCATACACACATACACTGAACGGCATGAGATCGGCCAACAAAAGCCAGCCCATCATCATCCCAGTGGATGTGAAAAGCAAATCAGGAGCAGGGCGGGGCCGTGACAAGATACCACAAA
>LGRX02009983.1:0-30043 GCA_001247695.2 Cymbomonas tetramitiformis | reverse complement strand
CTGTTGACCAGGCTTGGGTCGCACATAGATTGTGTGATCCCAACCTTCCTAAATGCAGTAATGCGGTCCACGTTACTGTAGACCAACAAAACCAAATCATCGTGAGTATCGTGAAGGCGTCGGTCATGTTCAGGGTCACCTCGGATATGCCGACCTTCCTGTCGGGGTTCGTCTTCCTGAATTCGAACTCCATCTCCGCACGTCGGGTATGCTTGAGCTCACGTCCCCCCTTAGCAAATTCAACATGAAACTTCCGATTAATCTGGTCCAAAGCCTGTTGGAAATGACACAGTGACTGTCATTATGGTCACCTGTCATATCCGTAATCAGACTCGGTGTCCAGCCGTGACAAACAATTCACATGCTATTTAGCTCTCCAGTCCGTATGTCTCTCCCCTTCTAATAACATAATGTTCCGAGTATGTAGTCCGTTACGGCGTTCCGACCTGTATTGACCCTCTGTCCGCTTGGTATATTATTACCCGCACGGTATAATATCCAGCAGGTTATGGTCCCACTTTACGCTTGCGTCTCGTCTTTGCAGGTTGGTTCGTTTCTTGCGTGGCTTTTGGGTATCGGCGGATTCTTACCGTTCGCGGTATTATTCTTTGATGCGCTGGGACGTGATCTACATTGGTTCTGCTGGGACGTCGGATTAGCGCCTTGTACGACCAGTTGCTATCTCTGTTGGGCCACGCATCTTTCGCTACCTCTTTCTTTGGGTTTACGTTATCATCTTTGTCGCGGCTCTCATTAGGTCACGGTTCAGAGCAGAACTTCGTGGAGGCCGACCACGAGTTAATTACCGTTTCGCACAAGATCGCTTTTTATGTTTACGTTGGCATTTCAGGCTTTGGAGAGAGCGTTGAAGCAGCTATAGTAGGGATGGGTATCTCCATATGGTTCGTAATTTTTTCGGCTTCGTTTGACGACTCAGCACTGCATCCTACATTGCATTCATTGCGTGATGCCGTTTTGTTTGTTATTCGCCTTCTCCGATTCGCACGTTTGAAGTAATTTGGACCGTTTGGTTTTACGTTGCTTGACGTGATTTTCTCTCTCGCTGTTGGAGGAATGGAGGAATTCTGTGACCTCGCTTTCTATCGGGCAGTTTTCTCCGCTGGGACCTCTAGCGTTGGCATGGTTCTTTTATATTTGACTCGTGAACTTGTGGACTTGTGGTTATCTGGGCATTTGTTCACCTTGTGGGTGGTGCTTTGGCGCTATTGTTTCGTGAATCTACTTCGCCCTTCATCATTTGGTGGGCTCGAGGCTATGCGAAGAGGTGGCATTTCTCCGTAGGCTGTATCGCTGCGTTTGGGTGGTGCTTGTGCAGAACATTCCTTTTTCGTTGGCGTGTAGCATCGTTGGCAAGAGTGGTATATCTTCGGTCGACGTTCACACCATCTGTTACCAGCTAGCTCTCTGTTCGACCACACGACCTCGTTGACATCTTAGAGGTTCCTGTATTTCACACCAAACAATGACTGTACATTTTTCTGGTCTCTGGCATGTACGACCACTACTTTGATGACTCGCCTACTATGGCACGGCGGGCACGCGCTGATTTCGTTGGTTTCAGCTTTCTTTTGTTCTTTGCTACATTCTTGAATCACAGCTGTTCAATGGCTTTCGCAGTCGGTGGTGCTTGGCCAGCATCACATGCCAGCTTCACAGTAAGGATCCTTTGTTTTCAACGGATACAGTAGTAGATGCATGCTTACGATCTTGGGTTCCGTATTCTGGCATGCCTTAGCCACGAGCTCCGGCTCGTGCATCTTGCATCTCACTTAACTGACTCGCAAAATGACTTATCCCTAACACATTTAGCTAGCCAGGGTGGTGTTTGTCACTCGTGTCTGTCCCACCTCATCTGAGGTGGTGTGCTGGAAATGACACGGTGACTGTCATTATGGTCACCTGTCATATCCGTAATCAGACTCGGTGTCCAGCCGTGACAAACAGTTCACATGCTATTTAGCTCTCCCGTCCGTATGTCTCTCCCCTTCTAATAACATAATATTCCGAGTACGTAGCCTTGCCTTACAGCGTTCCGACTTGCATTGACCCTCTGTCCGCTTGGTATATTATTACCCTCACGGTATAATATGTTAATATCCAGCAAAGCCTGCAAAAAGCCCGAGGAGTTGGGCTTCTCGGAGAACTGCCGGATACCTGCACCTTCAGCAGTTATCATCACCATCTCCCCATACCGTGAAGCGTGGTTGCCAGTGAGTTCGACGACAGGTAAGGGGACACCCCTATGCTCGAGCTCCTTAACCAAAACCTTGTAACGCTCTTCCAAGGAAACTTCGGTTTGTACACCACACTCGTTCAAGGTGATAAGACCGTACGTGCTGATCTTCTCCCCCTCCCGGATCTCGTTCGTGAAGGTATCCTCAAGGATCTCGGGTGTAAGCCCCTTCGTGAGCGTGCTACGTGCAACGAGAACGTGAAGGCCATACAGAAATCCGTCTAGGCCCATGACCATGTCGACAGTGAAGCTCTCGCGGTTCTCTTTCTTCGCGTCTGCTGCAGACTTTCCTTTCCGACCTGCCACCTTCCTGACGTTGTTGCCCCTCTGCGTGTCGAAGGAGATGAACTGAGGGGTTTCGTCACGATTCAGCACACGCCTTGGATCCAGAATACGCCTGGTATTAGGGTCCATAATACCCGCGTCAAGCAAAGCTGGGTAACACGACGTTTTTGTAGCTACCCCCTACCATTTTTGTAGCTACCCGGGTTTGTAGCTTAGCTACAAAAGCTGCCGGGGTGGCCCGTTTTGTAGCTATAGCTACAAAAGCTGCCGGGTTGGCCCATTTTGTAGCTGGCTACAAAATTCACGAAAACGAATTTTCAAGCTGTTGGAACCACAAACGAATGACACCGCACAGTCAAAGCGTCCGTAACTGTGAAATCCCAATTGTAGAAATGCGGAAGTCGAAATACACGTTGCGCAAGAAGTCCGCGACAAAGAGTGATCAATTCTAGTCAAAACGAAAATCCCGTGAACATCCAAAAATCACGTAGGGTACGCTGCAGCGATAAACACAATTACTCCGTAACGACGCGTGCCTCAACCGCGAGCTCTCGTAGCGCAACCATCAATTGGGCCCCCCAACGCCCCACCAAGCGGAGTCGTTTAACCAATCATGCTACCAAACGTAGTGGAAGGTGCCTGGCGCACCATAACCTGTGAGATATATAGCTACAACTACATATTGAGTTGCGGTCAGAATGCTTTCACTTTCGGTGTTTGCATAAGTGTAAATAAACATAAGACAGTCTCGGCTTTATGCCGAAAACCCTAAACCTGTGACACCCGTACTGTACCGAGTACTAGTACAGATAACAGGAAGTGACACACGGTGTGTCATATCCAACAGCTGTTCCCATTATGACGCACTTTTTTAACGGCTTATAATTTTTGATATATTTAGTTTTAGCGGGTCCCACAAGTGAGAAAAAAGTCAAACATTGGGTCAATTTTGGTTCCCTAATGTCAAATTTCTACATATATCGTAATATCATTACGTAATTCACTCAAACTTGACCGGTACCCTAGAACTGGTGTTCCCATTATGACGTAGTTTAAAACCCAAAGTAAAAGGGCCCTTACAATTTGTGAAAACAATATCAGGGGCTATACTCTTAGGCAGGACACCTCAAGGACTCATATTAACTGGAAATATTTGTAAAAACCCGGTCCTTAAGGTATATTTGCTAATCGAGGTGGAATAATACACACAAGTGGAGAACACGCACTGAAAAGCTCACCCCTGAGAGGAATAAGACAGTAAAAGTGCAATAGAAAGTGTTGTGGACACTTTGTTATGCATACGTATTTCAAAGTAAAGCTACAAATAAACGTAGTTTACAAAAGTTTTGTCCAGACAACTATTCAAGTGAAGATCGGAGGTGTGCGACGAAGGATGCATACAGGCAGTAAAAGTTAGGGTTTGTGCGTCATTCCATCCCGGCAGTGCTGCATGCTCAAAGGCACGAACGATATGACTTCAGGCAACAAAATAGGTCACTGCCACATATTAGGTTTGCTTTAAGCTGTCGTTGCAGTCATCTTTGCCTTGCACTCCCTTTTGCCACCCATGCTTTTCTTGATATCAAAACAAAATGGGCACTTCTTGAATCCCTTCAGAGGACACTGCATCCTTGCTCCTGCAATAAACATGACAACACCATTCCAAGGACACGTACAAACCGGGGTGCACTTTTGCCAAGCAGCCTACAACTTCTCTCGCGTGCCCGCCGCTTGTTGTTGGGCGGCCGATGCTGCCTCTCCCCTATCAGTCCTCAGACGATCCGCCAAGTCACGATCCCGCTGCCGCTGCTCTTGGACCGCCTCCTCGTTCTCTCGCCTCTCACGCTTTTTCTGACGAATGCCGTTAATCTGAAACGAACCTGCGTGCTCCTCCAACATTCCTCGGTCCGGCTTTGGGGGAGGAGCCGGCATGTGAATAGGTTCAAGGAGACCCTGTTGCAAGGGCGTGGTCTCGAAAGCTTGCCACTCCAGGGCAAGATTCCGAACATCCTATAACTTTGCCTCCAAATATTGAAGAGAACCCGGCCGAAAGTCGGGCGAAGGAAGTTCTTCCACAAGAGGAGGAGTCACCAACTTGGGAGGAGGTGCGAGGAAGACAGATACGCTGTCCGGCTAAGCTTGCTAGGAGACAAACTGATAATCATATAACTTGTGTCTGGCCGAAGCTTTATGCTCTCGGAAACCCAGACAGTGAAACGATGACTGTACTACTGTACTGTACTACTGTACTGTACAGTGCTAGGATGTCACGGACACGAGACGGAAGCAGGGTCAGGCTAGGGGCTAGTCAGAGCTCATAATAACTAAGCCTAAACCCGAAGTCCAGCACACCACCCGTGGGTGTGACTACCTAGCAAGGCAGGTACAGCATAATACAGCCACGTGATAATAAACAAACACCTACGTGCAACTCGGTGGAAACCGATCACTTCTAGCTGGGTGCCGGGGTCTTGACCCGGTCATCCCACTACTGGGCTAAAGCTAATCAAGCTGCCAGGATGATTGACCAGAAACTCAGCCACTTTGAAGCTGGTCAGCAGAGCTGAGTTCAGCGGTCGGGATGTAAATACAGTGTAATCCCGAAGTGAATTGCAGACTGTCTCGTTGAAATCGAGCACCACCAGGCCCAAGTGGGCAAGGCGGTTCCACAGCAGAAAGTAAATCAAGTGAAGAACTCATACAAGCAGATTCCCATGGCGGTTTGAACATCGAAGAAAGAGATGAAAGAACTCGATCGTCAGGCGGCCAATCACGGATGTCCAGAGAGCCAAGTGGCGGATCCGAAGCAAAGATACCTCCAGTGGACCGATGGACGGTGACTCCGGGCTCAACCAGGCCCCTGTCACCACCGCCCACGGCAACCAGAGATGCCGTAGCACTGGCCAGTAGAGAACAACAGAGCATCGAGGACATTAACGCACACCGGAGAAAACTCGGCGGCGCCCGTGGACGGTACATCGGAGCTGCTAGTGGCGATGCCCCCCTGTCAGAGTCATGCTCAAGAGTGCCGAAGGAGTCAAAAGCCACTTGCTGCCCGCCGTCAGAGTCATTGTCAGAGCCTTGGTCGTTGTCAGAGATTTCAGAGCCAATGTCAGAAGCCTCAATCGTCATGCCAGCAAACAGCGGAGCCGGTGCAGAGTCGCCAAGCTGGAGCGATGGGACAGAACCAGGCAAGCCGAGAGAGCCAGGGACAGCCACTGGTGGGTCATGAGCCGTAGGCACACCACCAGCCACGAGTGCAGAGGGATCCCGAACCGCAGGCGGTGGCGGAATCGAACCCCGTGCATCCGAGTGGAATGTGGCTAGAGGAAAGTGAGCCACGCCGTCATCGTCAGCCGCCGCATCCCGAGCGGAAGCCGCCGCATCCTGAAAGTGCCGCAGAGACGTGGGCTCAGCCGTCACAAAAGAATGCGCCGACAGCTCGCACACCTCCGGGCGACCCTCCATCGCGCAGAGCGACTCGAAGGCATGTGCATCCCCAGCGTCATAGAACCGCTGGAAACGAACAGCCAAGCAGTCAGCCTCGTAGTCTTCAACCGCACTACAATAGTGGGCAGAGTGAAGACCGCCGTTGGGGCATTCAGCATGCCAGTGCTTCAAACCACTTTGTGCACACACCGCATTCTTGCAGTGGGGCACGAAGGCACCACTCTTCTTGTCAAACGAGACAGGAGGAGCGGTGCCAAGTGGCTTAACACCAGCACGATGATGCTTAGCAGCAGAGCGGGTAAGGTGCTTGCCCGCAGGCGGAGGCCCTTCCCGCTTCTGCCGCTTTAGGTCACGAATGTCCTGTTGCATGCGCTCCAGCTGCTTCTGCAGACTGGACAACGCCGCAGCCAGGTCAGACGCGCCATCGCCGAATGACAGAGCCGAAATAGGGGTGCCAGAGACTTTCAGGCCGTGGCGGAACTGCTCCCGCACACGAGCCTGAATGGTCAGAAGAGACACGCCCTGCCGCTGGTCAGCTCGAGCCAAGGAATTAGCCAAGTCACGGTACAGAGCCGCATTGCCGAGAGCCTTGAGAAACTGCCGCTTCACCGCGTCCTCTGGCAAGTTGTGGGAACGCTGAACGTCCCGCAACAGGCCATTGAACTCACGGATGTCACGGTCAGGATCTTCGCTGCTGGGGATGCGAACCGCCAGCAGCGACTCAAAAGAGTCAAAGGGTTCTGAGCGTTCCTGGAGCATGCGCACCACCTCAAGGGCAGCGCGCTTGCCATCTCCAGGAACGTCCCAGAGGCCTCAAGCCAGTCACGAGCAGGCGAGCCAGGGCGAGCCAGAAACGTCAGAGCCGAGAGCAGCAACTCGTTGCCCTCATGCCTAGCCGCAACAGTCATGTCAGTCAGGTCAAAGAGGGGAGCAAGCGCCTGCGACTGCAGAAGAAACTGTGTCCGGAGCTCATGCATGATTTGCGAAAAAATGTCGACTGCGTCGGACTCCGTACCAGCGAAGCGGTCCGATTTCTCTCCGAGAATTTTCGTGGCAACGATTTTTGCAACCTTCCTGTCAAAATTGTCGCGAGCAAGCTGTTGACATTTGTCGAGGAGCTCCCTCGCAGCTGCGGTGGACGGAGCTGGCAGCTGCGGGGTGTGTAGTGTCGCAGCGTGCTGCGCACCCACATCATCAAAAATCGTCTCTAATCTACGGACGCGTGACCGCGTCATTCTATTTGCTGTGGTAACCATGATAGAGAGACAGCGGAAGGTTGAGCTAAGCAAGGGTGGTGGTACAAAATTGTCACGGCGGCCAGATAACCCGTAGAAGCCTCAGCACAACAGATCGAGATTCACAGGTCGTGAGCGGAAAATGAGAGCGGCCAAAATGCACAACGGGTGGAGCGTCCTCGCCAGGGCCAGTGGCGCACGATGCAAATCAACTCTCGCTGCGACGATACTGCCGTAAAATAAAAACAATCCGTCACAAACCGATCTCCTGCGCAGCGAAGGCGAGCACAACGTGTGCCGCCATCACCGCCATGTCAAAAGGCCATACCGCGAGAATGATACACCACCGCCCAAGTGGGCGCTCAACCCCTCCTACGTCCTACTTAGCCGAACATGGCAACAGCAAGGCGCTGTGCCATCATCAGAATCACCGGAAAGCCGGTGCGGGCCATAACCTGCGAGGAAGACAGATACGCTGTCCGGCTAAGCTGGCGGGGAAACAAACTGATCATCATATAACTTGTGTCTGGCCGAAGCTTTATGCTCTCGGAAACCCAGACAGTGAAACGATGACTGTACTCCTGTACTGTACTACTGTACAGTACAGTGCTAGGATGTCACGGACACGAGACGGAAGCAGGGTCAGGCTAGGGGCTAGTCAGAGCCCATAATAACTAAGCCTAAACCCGAAGTCCAGCATAATAACCGTATGGAATATGAATTCCATAGGGCGGGTCACCCTACGGAAAGCGTTTCCATAGGTATACTCCTGATGCTGTTAACGGAATCATACGTATAATATCCGTATGGAATACCTTTCCATAAGTATACAGCCCGTATGGAATTGTGTTTCCATAGGTATAGCCATCCTATGGAACAATCTTTCCCAAAGGTGAGCCACCCAGTGGAAAACCTTTCCATAAGTATGTCGGCCGTATGGAAACCTATTTCCCAAGGGACGCTAAGTGTATGGGCCCGTCTTCCGTACGCATAATGTCCGTATGGAAAGATCTTTCCCAGGGGATACCATGCCTGTGGAAAATGTTCCATAGGTATATCGACCGTATGGAAGATTGCTTCCCAAGGGATACTACGCCTATGGAATTCGCTTCCATAGGTACACCGTCCGTATGGAAACAAGTTTCCCAAGGGGTACCATGCCTGGGGAAAAGATTTCCATAGGTATGACCTATTAGGTTCCATAGGACCAGCATAGGGTTATCATAGGGATGGAACAGATCCGTGTGTTTTTCCACAGGGTTTTCCATACGGCTTTCCATAGGAAGGCTATAGGGATGACATAGGTACGGAAAGCGCTTGATATTCCAGGACTTTCCATTGGGTTTCCATAGGGTTTTCCATACGATATTTTCCATACGATTCCTTCCATCCCTATGGAAAACGTTCCATAGGTATGGACGCCACAATCATCCCTATGGAATGCCTTGGAAAACCCTATGGAAAGCACAAACACCCTATGGAATGCCCTGGAAAATAATGAAAACCTTCCCAAGGGTGAGTATAGGGATGGAAACTCAAAATTTTTGTTTTCGAGATAACCTCCAGTATCCATTTTCCCTTTTCCATAGGGCTTTTCCATAGGGTTTTCACCCGTTTCCATGCCTATGGAAAGCTTTCCCAAGGGTTGCAGATCTGTAGGGCATGTAAGCCCTACCACCAGCGGCACTACCCATGTGAGCCCTACTACCAGTAACATCACCCATGTGAGCCCTACCACCAGCGACACCACTCATGTCAGCCCCACCTCGAGCGAATGCATCTCAGCGGGCACCCTGCTGACGGCGAGTGTAGACAACCTCGTCAGTCACCCAACTGAGGATGTTGATTTGCTGGATGAGGAGTTCTACGCCGCGTGTAGGCAGACATTGGAAGAATGCCGCGAGGCCTCGGACAACCTCCTCCCCAACCTCAAGTGCAAAAGCATACGCACAGATGGGGGAGTTCAGTGGAAGACCGACATCGAGGGTACCCTCGCAGCGGCACATGATGAAGAAGGACCGCTACTGCTGGTATTCTATGCAACCCTCAGAGGGCACACGGTCAAGGTGCTGATCGACTCGGGGGCCTCTGACAACTTCATCTCGGAGCAGAGCGCTAAGCGATGTGGCCTCACGACACGAGCCGGCTCCGAGATGCGAGTCACCTTGGCGGATGGATCTGCGAAGATCACTGGCGCCACCGCGTACGCCAAGTTTAACACGCACACCACCACGGGCACCTATACGGAGAACGCCCTTGCCCTCCGGATCCTACCACTGGGCATACAGGTGGATGTTATCCTTGGCGGAAGGTGGTTGCGCAGTCACTCTCCTGTCACTCTGGGCTATGAAGGGAACGGCTCCGTCTCCTTCCTCAGGAAGTCCCGCAGTGGTAAGATTGGGGATCGCGTCACCATCACAGGCTGTTCTCCTGGGAAAGCATCTGGAGACAGGTCTCCGAAGGGCACGGCCTGCGCGGGATTGGTGGACGAGGTGTTCCTAACCCCTGCCCAGCTGAAGAAGTACCTGGTGTACGCGGAGACGCAGAAGCTACGCGGCAATGCCGACCCGGAGATACAACCCGCCTGGCTCATGATGGCCGAGAAGTCCCCCGATGATACTGCTTCTGCCTTTGCAGCCACGGCTATCGACTCTGAGAACGCCGAACCCGCTGCGGATACCGAAGATGCAGAAGTGAGCCCTGAGTGGACCCTCAAGTTTCAGGACTTCTGGGGTGAGGAGTACAAAAAGGAGATGACGACTGCCCTACCGAACATCGATGGACTCAGACATGACCCCCAAGATGAAGCCAACATTAACCTCGACCCTGAGCTGAGCAAGAAGGGGCCGCCCTGCCAGCGCATCTACAAGAAGTCTGCAGAGGAACTCCGCCAACTTCGAGAACGCGTGGAGACCCTGATGTCCGAGGGCTACATCCGACCCTCTTCCAGCCCTTATGCAGCTCCCTGTCTGATGGTCCCCAAACCGGGGAACCCCAAGGAGCTGCGTCTGGTGATCGATTACCGTCTCCTCAACCGCCAGACAGTTAAGGACAAGTATCCTCTTCCAGACATCCAGATGATGTTCGACGAGATGCAGGGTGCGAAGTTCTTCTCTTCGTTCGACGCGGTGGATGGCTTCTGGCAAGTACCGATGGCACCAGGAGATGTCGAGAAGACCGCCTTCACCACCCAGATGGGGTCATATGAGTGGTTGGTCATGCCGCAGGGGCTGCAGAATTCACCGTCTCAGTACCAGCGACGGATGCAGCGGGCCTTGGGCCATCTCCCATTTGTCCGGATCTTCATCGATGATGTGGTCGTCTTCAGCAACACCGCCGCAGAGCACTACGAACACGTCAAGCAACTGCTCCTGGCATGCAGGGAGAAGGGCGTCTTCCTCAAGAGGTCCAAGTGCCAACTGTTGAAGAAATCCTTGCGGTTCCTTGGCCACTGTATCTCCGCGGATGGCTGCAGACCCCAACACGACAAGGTGGCTGCAGTGAGGGACTGGCCCGAGCTGGAAACGGTTACCCACGTCAGGCAGTTCTTGGGCCTGGCGGGGTACTACCGCAGGTTCATTCACTGCTTCTCCGAGATCGCTCAGCCCCTCACCCGGTTGACCAAGTCGGACGTACCCTGGGAGTGGGGTCCCATGCAGCAGTGGGCCTTCGAGGAGCTGAAGAAGGCCCTCACCTCAGCGCCAGTGCTCGCCTTGCCCAACATTAAGGGTGCTGCAGACGGCACAGCACCTTTCGTGGTGCAGACGGATGCTAGCGGCATCGCTCTTGGGGGAGTACTGATGCAAGACAATGGAGATGGTCTTGGGCTGCGCGTGATAGCATACGAGAGCCGCCAGCTCTCAGCCGCCGAGCAGAATTATCACACCGGCGAGCGTGAGCTAGGTGCTCTACACCACTGTACCACCGTCACCTGGCGGCATTACCTCATCTTCACCAACTTCCGCATCCAGGGTGATCACCGCCCCCTTGAATGGCTAATGGAACCTGGCAGAGAGCTTAGCCGCAGACAGGCACGCTGGTACATGGATCTAGTGGAGGTGGGAGTCCCGAGAATGGAGTACATCAAGGGAGCGCTGCTGCTGGTACCGGACGCCCTGTCCAGAAGACCCGACTTCAAAGACAAGGACGTGCGCGAGGGGTTGAAGGAGGCAGGAGTGATTGACCCCACCTCAGATCTGCCGAAAGACCCCCTGGCAACGCTGGAATCTGAATGCTTCTCCAGCTCACCACCCGCAGCTCATCCCCACTGGGCCCAGACTATTGACTGTTGGCTCTCAGCAGTGGAAACCCTCTCCGTGGCGGAACAGGCCATGGACATGGGGGAGACCATCGCTCTCGTTAACCCGAAGCTCTACAAGGGAATGAAGGAGGATCAACTCGACTTCGACATGCCTGACTGGCCTGAAGCTGATAGCGCGAAGCCGACAGAAGCTCCTCACGAACCCCCTGACAGAGCCCCACCCCAGATAAGGATAACGAGGAGTATGTCACGCGCTGGGAAAGCCTCTACGACCCCAGCGCCTCCACAGTTGGCGTCACCGAAGACGCGAACGCCTATATCACGAGCTGACGCATCGGAGGCGCCCACTGAGAAGGTGCCAGCGAGCTCACCAACCCCGCAGCAGGCGCCCCAGCAGTCAGCTCCATCCCCGGTCCTTCACCCACAAAAACGGCAGGCTCCCCCAGAGGACTCACAGAATTGGCGTGTCCGAGCAGAGTACTCCTCGAAGTACGTCGAGAAATTTGGACCCTTCGATGTGGACGCCTGTTGTGACTTTGGCGGTCGCAACAGACAGGCGGATAGATTCTGGACGGACTGCCTTTCAGAGAAATGGAGGGGCCTTCGGGTTTGGTGTAACCCTCCATACAACTCCAAGCACATTACTGTGGAGGCGATCTTGAACAAGTATATCGCAGAATGGAAGGCAGACCCAGAAAACACCTCAGCAGTCTTCGTTCTACCAGATCACCAGTCCAAGCTCCCCGCGTGGCGCAAACTTTTCAGAAAGGCCAATATGCAGATTGTGGAGGTCATCCCTACTCACGATGATAAGGGCGAGCCCAATCAGTTCTTCGAGAACCCAGATGGGAAGGCTTACGACCTTCGCTGGCCTGTTCTGATAGTACACGCCCCTTCCGCCAAACCACAGCCAGCACGCGTGAGGCATCCGCGAACAGCCCCCGCTGTGATAAGGACAGGTGAGGCAGCAGACTTCAGAGACGCAGCCTCCCAGCAGTCGGACTCAAAGTTCCTGCGTGCGTTGAAAGCGGAGTACACCCGAGAGGGGACACTTCGTTCACTAAAAGAGAAAGTGAAGGCGGCACCACACCAATGCCTACAGGACTTCAGGCTAGTGGGTGAAGTGGTTTGGAGGACCGCAGCAGGGAGATATCAGTTGGTGCTGGGGGAGGACTCTCCACTTCGAGAAGTAGTGATTCGTCATGCTCATGAGTCATTGTCCTCGGGTCATACTGGGCGAGACAAGACTCTAGAGAGGGTGCTGCGGCGCTTCTATTGGCGTGGTGCCGCGGAAGATGTGGGCACCTGGGTTGCATCCTGCGCAGTGTGCCAATCAGTGAGGCCGCGAGGGACTTACCCGGATGGGTTGCTAAACCCTCACAGCATCCCGAACAGGCCATGGCAGGATGTTGCGGTGGACTTCGTCACCGGCCTGCCAGTATCAGAGAGAGGCAATGACGCTTTCGTGGCCTTCACTTGCAAGCTGACGAAGATGGTCCACGTTGTGCCGATGAACTTCGGCGACAGCTCCGCAGCTGTGGTGGCCAGAATCTACTTTGACTCGGTGTGGCGCTTACATGGCGCGCCTATGAAGATTGTCTCTGATCGTGACCCACGGTTTCAAGATGCTTTCTGGCAGGAACTCATGAGACTGATGGGTGTGAAGGTGGCTTGTACCACGCCGTACAACCCTCGGTCTGACGGCCAGGCGGAACACAGCAACAGGGTTATTGAGGACATGCTCAGGTCCTTTGTAGACGCCAATGTGGAGGACTGAGATCTGTTCACCACTAACGTGGAGTTCGCGACCAATGACTCCAGGAGTGAATCTACTGGCTTCACGCCATTTGAACTGGTGTTTGGGTTCTCGCCGCTGTCGCAGTTAGACCTTTTCCTGGAGGCCGCACAGTCCACCGCTGGACGACGAACTGGGGGAGTAGGCACCGCACACGAAGTGGCCGTGAAATTTTCGTCGCAGCTGCGGGACGCCAGACAGCGGTTAGAGCTGGCTCAACAGCGACAGCGCGAACAGTTTGATCGCAGGCACGGGCAGCGGGAGTATGCTGTTGGAGATCTGGTCTGGATAGAGGCGAAACACCTTACGGAGAAGGTGATGGATCGCTCAATCTGCAGGAAACTGACCAAGCGCTGGCATGGACCAGTCCCTGTGACCGAACGCTTCTTCAGCGATGTACAGATGACCATGCCAGAGGCCGACAGAGGAGCCCCAGTAGCCTACCGCCTACGCCTTCCTCCTCACTGGCGGATTCACGACGTGTTCGCTCAACATCGCCTCAAACCGTACACCAGCGGTCAAGATGCTTTCGCCGCACGCGATCACCTAGCAGTACCTGAAGAGGTGATAGTGGACGGTCAGAAGGAAGCACACGTTGAGCGCATTCTTGCACGTCGAGTGCGGTCTGTTCGAGGAAAAGAGGTGGAAGAGTGGAAGGTTCGCTGGACTGGCTACTCCAAAGCTCACGACCAATGGAGGACGCGTGACAAACTTGAACGCGGAGGTCCACTTCAGCAGCTTCGTGAATTCGAGCAAGCGAGACTGCACATGGAAGCGCAAGTTCGCGACGAAGCCACTCGGCGACGCGAGCAACGTGGTCGTCACTCCGCTCAAGCCGGAATGACACTGGCCCACCTCATCACTAATCCCTGCGATGAACTGGACCAGCTCGAACAGATGGAATATGATACCCCCCTGCCGTGGGAACGCCAAGAGCGCGTGGAAGATGGGTCGTTGGCACTGGTGACAGAGCTGCTGGCGATACAGACGAAAGCAACCCGCACGCCCAGGATTCTCGTACTTTTCAGCGGTACTGGCTCAGTAGAGAGGGAATTCCTAAATTGCTTTCCCTCTGCTTCAGTGGTGACCCTCGACTCCGGGCATATCTGGCAACCCACTCATGTGTGTGACATCCTGCAATGGAACTACAAACAATACCCGCCTGGATTCTTCGATGTCGTTTGGGCAAGTCCCCCCTGCAGGCAGTACAGTCAAGCGCGCACCACTGGTGGACCCCCTGACCTTCCCCAGGCTGACAAAATCGTACGACGAGCATTGCAGATCATTGACTACCTGGAGCCGAAACATTGTTTCAT
This sequence comes from Cymbomonas tetramitiformis, assembly GCA_001247695.2. Lineage (NCBI taxonomy): Eukaryota > Viridiplantae > Chlorophyta > Pyramimonadophyceae > Pyramimonadales > Pyramimonadaceae > Cymbomonas > Cymbomonas tetramitiformis. The sequence goes on along the minus strand of LGRX02009983.1, from coordinate 15,447 downwards.
GGAAAACCCCAGAGGTCGCTTCCCTAACGCGCTACGGCTTCGCCCTATGATGCGCCAGCTCCCTCCTCCGCTGGTATGTACCTACTGCATGTACGGTACGCAGTACATGAAGCCCACCTGCATATGGACGAACTCAGCGCCACCCTCGCCCCTGCTACGCTGTACTACTTCAACACCGTGTGCGTGCAGATGGGCAACCGGTGCTCATCCAGAGACTGCTCAGCTTGGACCTCACCCGCAGCAGACTGGAGCGGGCCGATCTGCGAGTGTATATCCCGTGCCAGCACTTCTGCTACGACAACTTTTCCGACATTTACGCCTCCGCAAAACTGAAGACCCGCTTTAGATTCCAAGTGGCACCCTTCTTCTTGAAAGTGGTGCCCTGGTAGCGGCAGGCAAACTATGCTCGAAGAGGGACCAGAGAACCTAAGAACTGGAAACAACAAGGAACCAGAAAACCTAAGAACCGGAACTTAGATGGGTACCTTAGCGGAGTGATCCCAGGAGGTAGACCACTCCTAAGGGGGGGAGAGTTGTGCCCGGAGGCACAGCGTGAGCCGATATGCCTATGTGTCCGTATGTGTGTCATCGGGGGTAATCTGGGATTGGCACGATGACAGTGAAATTGGGCTTGAAATCACGATGAGAATGAATACCAGATGTCCGGGGTATGACACTATGACACTATGACACTATGACAGCATGACAGTATGACACTATAGTAGTATGACAGTACTGTGGGGGGTGTCATCGTGGAACTCAGTCAGACCCTCGAAGAATGGTCAGATTCGCATCGGGGTTGAAAAGACAATGAAATCGAATATCAGATATCAAGGTTATGACAGTATGACAGTATGACGCTATGACAGTATGACAGTATGACAGTACAGTAGTATGACAGTACTGTGAAGCAGTCATCGTGTCAGTCTGTCGGCATAACATCTGAATCGAGAATGACGAATCGGAATTAGAAATGAGATCGGATCGGGAATTGAACGTTGAGCCGAAGTGTGACATCGGCTGTCGAGTGGTTGACCCTGCAACCTGAGTGACGAGTGAATAAGTGGAGCTCTTGAGAAGTGTTTAGCCTTCAGAACTCGGAACCGAATTATCGTTTGTACCTCAATCTGGCCCTGATCCAGTATATTATAAAATCCGAATTGTGTACCTTTGCACGTTCAATCAAAAACATATTTCCGAGCATCTGTCGTCGTGCCCCTGGCACACCGAACCTGTTAGATATATAATTCTGCTGTATATATCTAGCTAGTTGAGATAGACCCTGAGTTGAGGGTTAAAGAATCAGAACGATAAAGTGTGTTTGATAAAAGTGAGGTATACATAAATACCTAACGGGTGTTTCACTATTACTGGTGACGGTCACCCAACCTACTATAGGAAGTGACATGCGACAGTTTCGGGTGTCACAGTGTCAAATCCAGCAGTAATGACGAAAAGACGATGCACGTATAACTAGCACAACTACTCACAACTAATAGTTGGGACTCGCTTCCGGTGGACCTCAACATTCCACATGTACCGCGGAGCAATTTTCATCAAATTTAGGTCTGAAAATCGTATTCTAGAATCTCTAGTGGTAGTTCTAATCGTTCAAAAATTCTCCCAAAATTCTCAAGGACACTCGGAAGTCATATGCAAGTACTGAAGTGCTCACCAAAGCAAGGATCTAGCTTCGAAGCTTAAAAATTGACCAAGACTTACGCCCAAAATGCGAAAGTATCCCCATACTTAAGGAATGTATATATCTTACCCATGTGACCGCGTTCATGTGATATTTGGATTTCACACTAGGGTCACTGTGATCAAACCCTTTGAGCCAGGATATACACCAACCGAGCTTGAGAAGCAAGCATACGAAGATGGATGTTGTGCGGCGGTGGCGAAGAGGAGTGCCGCAGAGATTTAGCTTTGGAATACAAGATGAAACGTGGTGTATTCTCACATGAGACGGCGGGGGAGACAGCGAAGCACGTTTCCGCAGCGTACTTTTGGTTTTTGTACGGCTCTGGAGTGAAATAGTTGCAGCTAGTGGGCATGCGAGGGTGTGCACAAGTTGCAGGTGCAGGTTCTGCTGAGCGGGGTCACAAGATCCAGCTCCCTCTGTTCTTCAGTTGCCTGCTTGCAGGATTACAGTGGACTCGTGACATTGTCATTATTCTCAGCGTAAATGTTATATTATTATTATGATGATGAACTTTATCGAAGATCGGAATAGGAACAGGTTGCTTTGGGACAACGTGGAGTCCCGAATGTACGTTTGTTGGAACTCCCTGCAACCCGAAAAGCTTGAGCACGTTGAACGAAACGTGGAAGTGATTCCTTGGAGTGAAGGACTTGAGCTTAATGATGGCTGGGAAGATGCCTGGCGAGAAGAGAGAGAGGGAGCGGAGATCGTCGCCACAGGCACCCGTGACGAGAGATCTCTCGCTCTATTGCTCGTGCATCTTGGATCGCCTCTAGCCAGGAACGGAGGCAGGCACCTGTGACATCTGCATCTTTGCCACCGGGAGAAGTGAGCTCCATGGGACGTGTTATTCGCCGTCTTGAAGTGTTTACCTATTGAGCTTTTTAGTGCTAGTGAATACACACTATAGGTTTGTACGTAATAAGTAAAGTGGGTATCTAGTTATCAAATAAGTGTGGAGTCAGGCATTATCTTTCAGACCATCAGACATTTCATATTTTGCATATGACGGAAGCCTCTTCGTTGCCTAAGAATGATTAAGTGAGTGATATATGAAGTAATGGCATGATAGCGTAAGTGATATAATATCATATATGAAGTCTAGTACGAAGAGACGCACCTGAGTGTAGACTCCAGGCGCTTCCAAAGCAGGTCTTAGTAACAATGATGTTATAACGTGTACTCCCTTTGACGTTAAAACGTACGTTATAACGGGGGTCGCGTTAGCACCAACCTAGGGTAAATATATACTTATATAGGGGTACGTGAACGTACCGGTGGGGGAAAATAACCCCCCCCCCCGATCATCCATCAGCATTATCATCATCATGTGAAGAGGAGAGACCGACAAATAGAGATTGTGTCTCCCCCTCCTCCCTCCTCCTCCTCCCTCCCTCCAACCCCAATCCCCCCCTCCCCGACACAAACCCGTCTGACCTGTGGCGGAGGCAGCTTCCGGAACACAAGACAAGCTGGAGGTTGCACTTTCCTCCTGGCTGAGGAAGCACCATACGACAATGAACGGTAAAGGATGGAAAGTGGATGTGTCGACACTAAGACAACAAATGGATGACCACACTTGTGGGATTTGGGTAATTAGAACTGCGGGGAAATGGAGGTTTAGTAGTGCCTAGCCACGGTAAATGCTTGAAACCCAAAATCGAGTCAATTAGCGATAATTCGACTGCTGAGGAAAAATGACTTTCGTCCCTTTACGTTTTGCCGCAAGGGAGAAATGTGAAAAGATGCGATCCTCAAAAAACTCGTAAACAAACGTCTGAAAAGACTTCAAACCGTTCTAAGCCCTTCAAAACAAAATGGTGTGTTTTCTCGCGAAAGTGAAAATTAGCCAGCGCTCGGAAAACTAGCAAACCAACGGCATACTCCCGCGGTTATCTCAATCTCAACGCCATCCCATATCTCGCCACTTCTCAGAGCGATAAATATGCATGTTTTACAAAAAATACTGATGCGGCAGCCCCTCTCCTTTTTTTGCAGCGATACACTCTGTATTTTTCGGTGAGGTGTGCAACGCTCTGAAATCTCCGAGATCTAACAACGTAAATAGCGGATCGGTAAACGAATTATCGTCTAGGCGTCATAGTGTGTCATAGGTGATGTGCAAAGTGTCACCAGCTTCTATCCATCATTTTGTAAATGTTGTTTACCTTTGCGGTTCCTTAGCAAAAATAAGTGCACTACACTCAATCTTCATTGCGCTTATAAGCGAGATCTTGGGTTAGGTACCAACTGAGTTCCCGCTTTAGCTTCCAAAGCCTTCACAACTTCTGTATAGTCTACATCACTCCCTTGTGTTTCAACCGCCTGAATCATGGAAACAAGCACGCCAACTCATTTCCTTCTCATCGAATATTCAACTTTCTCAACCCGTTAGACACACTTCCCATAAACCAAGGAAGAGCTCAAGAAGAGAGCTCGGGCAAAATGATTGAGAAGTGGCACAATGTGTCTTCACAAGATGGCGCATGCTTATCCGTGGGAGCTGCCTGCATACTCGAGGCAATGCAAATGGAAGGACATTCAATTACTCAAACCATGATGACCGATTTGTCGGATTGTATCAACGCAAGCCTCCCCCCGATTGACCAGCCGGATCTTAGTCAATGCACTCCTATGGTGACAACCACCGCGCATGCCTTGTGGCGACATCGCGGACCGCCGCACCTGGAGCATCAACTGTTGTGCGGCTTTTAGAAGCACTGCTTCCGGAAAATATTCTTCCAATAAACTGTAGAGAGCAATCGAGCACCGCATCCCACCCCCGAGCCCCCCATCTAGCATGCTTCATGATCGCCTTCTATCTCCACCTGGTCATGAGTAGGATGCCTTACCTCGGATTCTATGTCGGCATAGGGCACCTTCGATGCTCGGTCTAGTTGACACTTGGCATACACAGTGCAAGCGTCCCGGATATCTTGGCGGAATGGGAGGACCTTTCATCGCCGGGCCCAGAGGGTGGGGTCTGGACTCAGGAGCAGAGTGGGGCCTCGCCGGAGCAAGCAATGGCCTTGGCTGAGGGGGGGTGGCCACTTTGATGGGGACGAGCAGGCGGGTGGCCAACCTTCTTGGGGGGGTTGTTTGCATGGGGGGTATTGATGAGGGTGGCGAGGGAGATGTGGGGAGGCTTGTGGGTGGAGTTGACACATGCCGGGCCCCTAAAAGCCCAGAGGCCCATCCCGGCCGCGATGCCCACTTACAACAGGTTGCACGGGAGCGGTTGGCGTGTCATCAACTTCCGTACCACGGGGTGGGGTTGCTGGCCGTGCCGGAGCTAACAGTGTGCAACTGTCAGGAAGGCGACGACCGGATGGTGAACTATCGGCCACTGGGAGGGCTTGGGACACACAGGCTACTGTGGGGATGGGACCCCAAGTAGGAACAAGTGCGGCACGCCAATTGTAGGGCAAGTGTGGAACGCATTGCTCAAGTTTGCAGTTTCCTCGCAAGGCATTCCGTGTAAGGGCTTCACTCACATGGAGTTGGTGCTGGGGGTAGAGGGTTGCAGGCGCAAGTCAGTGGCGGGGGCGCAGGTTCGGATGAGGGCAACCCAATTTATCATTCTAAGCCCCTTGGGACAGCCCTTGGGGATTGTGGCCGTGGCGTGGGTGGTCAAGCTCTCTTGAGACCAGGCTTTAGGGTGGGTAGAGGGCAGCGGGGTGGTTCCGAATGTGGGCTTGGTGGTGAAGAGATGACTCAAGTGGCGGAGGTGAGCCGGCTTCAGAGACACAGCAGCAGCGCGCCGGCGGGGCAGCCGCAGAGGGGCTCAGGTGGCCCAGTGAGGCTCAGTGGGCAGAGGGGTGGTCCTGCGCGTAGGCTTGGTGGTGGAGATATGGCACGCGCAGCTCGGGGGGCAGGGGTGAACCGGCTTCAAGCACAAGGCAGCAGTGCGCCGGCGATGCGGATGCAGAGGGGCTCGGGTGGCTCAGTAAGGCTTGGGGGGTCCCATTCTTCACTAGTAAGCTCCGGAGAATCCGGATGAGTGTCCCGAAGTGGGTACATAGTGCAGTCCGTCTTCTGCGGCTACGGTGTACCAAAGGAGTCGGTCCAAGGATAAGTATACACAGTGCATCTTGCATGCTCTCTTGTGCATGGTTGCGACGTATACGCTCATACCCGCATCTATCTCCATACATATCACATCATACCAATCAAGATCAGTGATGTCCCTCAAGATCAGTGAAGCCTTGCAAAAAATGGCCTATCCGCAAGTTCCACATCGCGACACGAATCCCTGATAGAATTCGCACTCCAAATCGACGATGATGTGTTCATCATCATGGATTTAGGCAACTTCCCAAACAATCTTTTGCCATTGATTTAGCCAATCCTTAGGATCTGATTGTTCCCTTGTCCTTGTTAAATCAATCCTCGGCGTCCAACCACTCCTTCATCATTGGGTAGTGAACCCTTAGCATCGAATCGCTCCCTCTTCTTAGCCTTATGCAAGCTCTCATGCCTTCTTGCTCTCCTCTTAACCCTCTCAACAATTCCATTATTCCTCACCACTTTGACCCGGTGCGCACGCACGACATGCACGGGCAAAGGCGCTTCTTACCGGCCAGCTATGCCCACATCTTTGTTCATGAGTCCAAGTTTGAAGCCGTAGTCAAAGGATCTAGTCAATACACAACTGCATTTCCCCCGCCCCCACCACCCACTCACACAAAGTCAGAGGATCGGGGACATAATTGCGAAGGTGCTTCGAGGTGCTACCCATATAGAAATCCAAGTGTCTAGGCCGAAACCGGTTTCGGCAATAATTATTCTACATCTAAATGCACTGTCAAGCCAAGCCAATTCTTTAAATAATTGTTTTACATCTAAATGCACTGTCAAGCCAAGACAATTCTTTACCTTAGATAGGGAAGAGTGGCATCTCATATCCCGATACTTCAGTTTATTTGATGAATGCACTGGCGTGCGTGCTGGGGAGGTGGCGCCGCATCATATGGTGCAAGTAGTGGAGAGGTGGGTTTGCATTATCGATTGGCGCACCCAATGTGGATTGGCAACGCATTGATCGGTGTACGCAGTGGGGAGGTGGCGACACCTTGATTCGCATGCGCCGTGGGAAAGTGTTCTCGAATCGATCGACAAGCACGGTGGGAAAGGGCGCCGCATCAATTGGCACAAAACGTGGGGAGGCGGTGGCGTATCGATCGGCGTGCGCAACGAGGAGGCAGCGCATTGATTGGTGCGCAGCGGGGAGTTAGTGAGGCTGACTTTGGGATCCGCTGCTCTGTTTGCAAGCTCCTTCCACTTGCGTTGTTGATGGTCTCGAGCGCCTTTGCCTGCCCCTCCAGGCGTGCACAGGTTTTCCCCTTAAGGTGCTGAGAGGCGGACACAGCAGAGGCGCACGGCTCGGAAAGGAGAATGTAGAGCTAAGCAGCGACTGGGCTGCTGGAGTCGCTGGGTGGCATAGGAGTGGATACTGTAGAGTGCGGGAAGCAACATGCGAGACGAGGGGCACGAGAGGTGGCATCGCTCATGGTGCGTGTGGAGTAGGGTGGCTCGAAGCCTCGAGGCACACCCAATGGTGGCGACTAGAAGTTGAAATGGCGTCAATCAATGAATAGCGATTGAGTGCTATGGCGCCGGGATGACGGAATTTATGAGCACTTTAAGTGTTGATTTCAATCCTGCGCCATTGCATGTGCACACACTGAATGGCATGAGGCCCGCCGACAAAAGCCAGCCCACCATCATCCCAGTGGATGTGAGAAGCATTCAGAAACTTGTTGGGGCTGCGATAAGATGCCACCCATGCACCCACATCTCAAACCAAATGCAATGCAGTATGGATAGATGGATGTATGTGCTAATCATTGCCACAGACACATTTTGTGAGATTGTACAATTTTACGCAACCTCTGCATGTTGATCCCAGGGTGGTCTGGAGTAAGCAGATCCCGATGGCGCGCCCCCCCCCGTGGCTGATGGTACGGTAAATGGAAACTGATGATCTGAAAATGGAAACTGATGATTTGACAATGGAAACTGATGGTCTGACAATGGAAGATGCATCAACGAGGCTCGGTCTGGAGGGGCACCCGCGGGCGCAGGCGGGCCCAACCAAGCGGCATCGAGCCTCCAGGATATCTTGGCGGAGTGAGATGACCTCTCATTGCCGGGCCCAGAGAGTGGGGTCTGGACTCAGGAGCAGAGCGGGGCCTCGCCCTAAATACGATCCAAGGATAAGCACATACAACACTGATGGCTCGGTGATGTGGTATATCAAGTCAAAGGTATGCACACAGCAGGGGGACCCCCTGGGGCTGCTTTACTTGGCCGCCCCGCTGCAGATGGTGCTGGATTGGGTCCAGGAGGAACATCCTAATGGGATCGTCTTTTCCTACTAGGATGCTGCTTTCGGTATGGTTCCTCCGATTTCAACAGCGGTTGCATATGGGAAGCATATGGAGGAGGCGGCAGCAAATGGCCTCGACGTTCAGCCGATGAAGTTAGTGACTTTCTGAGGCCTGAGGAAGATGCCAAGTGTTTGTACTGAGGCCTGAGGAAGATGCCAAGTGTTTGTACTGAGGCCTGAGGAAGATGCCAAGTGTTTGTACTGAGGCCTGAGGAAGATGCCAAGTGTTTCGTAGATGGGACGCTGGGTGCGTAAGGGGAGCAGGACTTCAGTGATGTCTTGGGAGTGCCGGCAGGCTGATGCGGTCACTGCAAAAATGCTGAAGAAGATGGAGGAGCTGTGTGCCATTTTGGTCATCTTGACAACTCTCGGGCACAAGCAGGCTCAAGGTGCCAATCATCGCCAAACATGCGATATCGCGAATCCTGCCGGGGCGCACGGTCGATGGATGGGACCCGTTGCTCGATCAATGCAAACCTACGAAAAGACACGGGGAGATTGATGAAAGCAGCAACCAAAAAGCAGGTGCCGAGGCGCTCCCCCAAGGAACAAGGGCGAACGGCTTCACCCCACTCTAGCTCTCCTTGCAATGTGCATGCAGACTAGTCTGCTCCATTTCTTTAAGAGACGGTACCCGCCAGAAAGATACCAAAGGGATTGTCACACGGGTTGCATCCAATCACCAATTTCTAAACGGCCCCCGCCCCCGTTGACAACGAGGTGCGAGAGCCTCACATCCAGGTTAACGAACACGAGTCCCCCGGCAAGTGAACAACCGTGAGGCATTGCACAGGAGAGAGCACGAAGCAGATTAATCTGCGACGCCCTTGAAGAGGCGGTGCCGGCCAAAAAGGTACCACAGGGACTACAGGTCCATCTCTCCGACTGTTTTCAAACTGCGGTCTTCCCCGGAAAAACGAGGTGCCAATACCCCACACCCAGGTCCACTTACACAAGTCCCCATCAAGTGTCAAACCACGAGCTGTCGGATAGGAACGGGAGCAACCTCCAGATGAATCCGTGATGCTCCAAAAGAGGCAGCACCCACTAGCGAGGCACATCAGGGACAAGCGCAGTCCCCGAACCATAAGCATCCGGTGGCCGTCCCCGTTCACAACGAGGTGCGAGCACCTCAAAACTGAGTGTTAACATGAGCTCCCCAGCAAGTGTGAGGAAATGAGGCACCCGATGAAGTTGAGCAGCTAAAACTATTTTTTTGTTGCTCTGTATCGATTGTCTTGATAACACCGTGTTGTCAAATAAGATACAAGTGCAGTGTTTGTTTGCCTGTTTGTTTGCCATACATGACAGCCATGTCATTATTGTCCCTCGTCAAATACAAGTGCCGACATAAAACGTTAGGCTGGGATACTCACCGGGTCTACTCCCATCTTCTTCAGTGCTAAGAGCCCTTCAGATGCCAACATCAGATGGGTGACATTGAGGATATTGTTCACCGCCTAAGTTCAAGACCATACCAGTCATCCAAGCGATAAATCTCAACTCAAATCCCTCAAAAACGGCAAGCTAGCGTTGATTCTCCGGACGCACCGAACCTTTGATTGTGTTCTTGCCTTTACGAAAAGCCTATAGTTTTCAAAAATGCAACATCTTGCCAAAAAGAGTAAATGCGCCCAGTTGCAACTTTGCCACCCCGGTGAGAACCTGCTGAAGTGCACCCTTTACCTCACAGTGTTTGTTTGAAGCAGGCAAAAGCGAGAACGAGCCTGTCTACCTTGATGGCATGCCCGCTCCCAACAGGTCCCACATGTATGATCTTCTTTGCAAATAACGCCACTGTGGGAGTCACTTGAAGCACAGCTTGCGGATCGCCTAGTGTGCAAAGGTAAACCTTTAAGAAGCGAAAGGCGGACCCTTGTGACAGGCCTTACACAACACAGCACCCATTGAACCCTCTCGTGAAACAAAGGTCTCAACAACAAGGACTGGAATTCACCTCCTAGCATCGCTGTGAGGGTCGCAGCCTTCGCTCCACCGGGCCCGCCGCTCACCGGGCAGTCCAGCAGTTGGGTGCCACGCTCAAGGAGTGCTTTCGCAATTCTCTGCAAACGTGCCGTACCCGCACGCTTTGAAAAAAAGGATGGATGCTTGGAAGTGATCCATCGCTGACGTGTGTTTATCAGCTGAGCAACTGTCCATCAAGCAGGAATACTACCTCATTACAGCGAGTTGATCACCTTGACTTTAGCTTTCCTGAAAATACTTGCGATAAAAACAGTGAGCAGGTAACAGGCAAGCAGCATACAACAACGCTCCCTATTGTCACGGCGGAATGAAGTGTTGGTGTAAGTGCATGGCGACCCGTCATTCCTTGATAGTGTGCAGAAGGTGGCTCAACACTACGCAGCTCATGCCGAAGGCGGATGATGTCTTCAGTCGAGCGCCGAGCAATGAAAAACAGAAATAAACGTGCTCTAGTGATGACGAAGCGACTTTACTGTGTCTCTTCTTTGCAAGATAGATTGCATGCAGGAGGCGTTATTGTTGGCTAAACCCTAAATCCAGAAGCTCGTCATCAGCTGTATGAATGAAGGCAAATAAGGATAGAGATATGAGGCGTGAACCTGCGTGGCCACGGGCTCCCCGGACGTGCAGTCCACGATAATGGTGCCCGGAACTAAGCCGTCTTGGATTTGAAATATCAGTTCCTCGAACTCCCGGCTCGATGGCAGGCACGTGAAGATCACCTGAGACATTAGTGGGTCGTACCAGGCGGTCATCACATTGGTTCCACGTATTTCTCGGCTGAAAGGTCTATTACGAAGGTCTATCGTCGTCGATTTTGCGATATTATAGAGCACGAGGTACACATGCAATGCAATAACAGTGCCCGATTCGCAAAGAATTGCCTCCCGATACCAGCCAATTCAAAATAGGTTTACGACCTTTGCTTGACAAGTTTCTTCGATGTTCTGGACACTGGTGGACCCGTGCTCACTCGCGTGCTTCGTGGCTTTTTCGTGGGACCTGCATAGCAAAGAGCATCCCTATACCGTGCGCTACCGAAAAACTTAGCTCAACGGAGGAAAAAAAACAGTTCTATGAAACCCACCTGTTCCATACCAGTAAACTCTTGCCAACAGTCTTTGCAAGATTACCTGCCATAGGGTACCTGCTGCAAATGCAGGAGTTCAGTCGGTTGGAGAGCGCTGGGATTCAGTAGCAAAAAGTTCCGAAGCGCGGCAAAGGATGCAGCTAAACTTGTAATATTTCGGGCAAGGCCATAGAACTTTTCGCTACTTGAGCGGTAGCTGCATCTGGAAGTCAAATAATCTGACAAACGAAGGGGAGTTTATAAACAAGCTACTCGGAGGAGGATTGGAACAGTATTCAGATTACCCCATGGCACCGAGTCCGATGAACGCCACTTCTTTTGGTCGGACTACACTCATTTTCTCAAGTTTGTTTTGAAGACTATTGAGGCACGCGAAAAATCATCCGCAAACTACAGAGCATAAGATTCGCAGTTTGAGTCGCTTCCAAGGAAGCTTTCCAAGGAAATTTTCTGGTACCACAGCCCTACGGCAAACCCCGTACCTCTTAGGGTGCTTGCGCTCGCCAGAAAACCCTACTGATGTACTGACCTACAACGTTTTGTCTCCATATACTTATACTATTTATTTTATTCTCGGAGTCATCAATATATAAACTCGTCAGCATCATTAATCTCTACGGTATATATCGCAGTGAACGAAAAAAAAAGTGCAGACAACCGCAGGATTACAATAACAGTGAATCCGTATTTAGTTAGTTCAACGGCATGCTATTATTAGAAATATGAATGTGGGGTGTAGATGTAGGAGTACTATTTTTTTACTAGGCCAGTCGATCTAGAGATCTCCATTAGGCCTGCGAGCTGCGACCGAATATTTGACGTCATTTTGCGATCGGACGGCACTGGCACGATACGATTAGTAAGTGTAGGGCTCCAACCGAGTTTTATTGCAATTCGTAAAGGAATGCTATCTATATCTAGTAATTCGTAAGGGATGAGAGAAAGGAGCAGCTCTCACCGAGCTCGGCAGCTCGCTCTCACCTGGACCTCTCTCACTCTGCTCTGGTTGTCTGGTGTCTGATATCGTGGTATGATAGTCCGGAACTTCGGATCCGGATACTCTCCGGAGTCCGGATAACTGCACGGACAATTTGTAACCTTCAGATCAATTTATTCGATCATCGATAGACATCCACGATCCACCTCATCGCTCTCTTTCCGATAACCAGGACGACGCTGAGGCTGAACCTCCGCTCGTCTCCCGCGTTGCGCCGCGCCGGTCCGGTCTGTCGGGGTGCCCAACTAAAGTTGAGCCGTCCAATGTTTTCAGATCGGAAACATCGGAAGGTCCGAAGAGATTCCTGGGGAGCAACAAAGGAATGTATCGTATTTCGATCTCTGGAATCGTATATGGACTGTCGGATTCGGAAAATTGCCACTGTTAAAAAATGAACGGACAAGTTTAAGTTGGGCAGCTCTACCGGTCTGGCGTGGGTCTCGCGTCTCAGGGCCATCGCATGCCGATGGCCAGGACTCGTCAAGCGTTATTAACAAATTTAAAGCCAAAAGGCAAAACCATATCTGTCTTATCCATCTTACACTTTCCATATAATAGGGCTCTATTCGATATTCAGAATGAAAATTCGTTAGGTGTTGAATGAGAAGCCTCCCGTCCGCTCGCGTCGCGTCGGTCTCCTTCGCGCTTCGGGTCTGGTGACGGTCTGGAGTTTTTGAGTTGCAGTTTTTAAACTGTTTGTTGTTTGTATAATTATAATTTAACTGTTCGTTGTCCTGTCGTGTGGCTAAGGCTGTCGTGTGTCTGTCAGACACAGCAATCGTGTCCCACGTTACTGTACGGGTTCATTATTGCGGAATAGCAACGTTGCGTGTGCTGTACTGTAGCTGTATCCTTTGGCGTGTGGGGCTAATAACATACCTACCGCTACCTGAAGTGAACGCGTGAAGTGCTTTCAGGGCGCAGGCACACCTAACACTGTTGTCAGCAATATTAGCAGTTTTCTCGGAGATATGCGAGAGTGAATTTTCTGCATATATATATGCCTCAACTCTCGTCTGAAACGGGGAACGAATTTGCAGACATTTCTATTGTATCGTGGTGACCACGACAGGAACTCGTAGCTTTTGTGAGTGTTTATCGCACGCTTCTGCAAGATGGCAAACGCAAAGTATATGGGTGCACTGTCCGTGACGTTGCATAACGCGAAGGACCTCATTGCCAGAGACAATAACGGAAAGTCAGACCCTTTTGTGAAGGTACAAACATATATGTTTATGAAAATAGGAACGTAAACGCAGAACGAGCGCTGAAACGCGACTCAATGGGCTGCGCTGTGCTTGTAATGTACTCATATCTGGCTGGGAGATCTCTTACACGCCCATTGTGTTAAAGTGTTTTTTCAAAGAAAACGATGCTTTGTTACAAGCGTCTTCAGGGAGTATGCTCGAGTCCGCATACTTCTTTTGAGCACTTGTCACTCGCATATGCAAGTGTTCTCGTTTCATTGACGATATGAAAACTTCCGTGTTTCCTGGATAACTTGGGCGGGGAGGAGCAGCAAGCATCACACACGCGTATGACATATCACGTCATATTTCAGCCGGTTGGATATACGCACCAAGCGCGCAAGCTTGGATGCAGAAAGCATGGAGGAGAAAAGTTGACCCATCATCGCTTTAGGTCTAATTTCTTTTTTTTGCTGTGTGATTGCAGTTTCACCTATTCGATCCGAACAAGCCAACAGAAACGGTAACAAATAAATTCCTCGCCCCTTTAGTGTAATATTCCTTTGTTTCTCCTCGAGACAGAGCATGAGTTCCCCAGCCAGGTCTTGCTTTATCATGTTCGGTATCTCAACCACAGAACGCCATCTTAAACGTTTCTCGCAACAGAGACAGTTCTGCGTTGCCGAAGTGTACTCCCGAAGGACAACAGTGGGAATCGGCACACATTCGTCTTGGTGGCAAGCTTTTGAGCATCTTCTGTGCGGGGACAGAAAATCGCGGATATAGCGAAGTCCACGGTTAAAAAAGCGACACTTGATCCAGTGTGGGACGACGAAACCTATAAGATCGAGGTGACTCCCACGTGTTCGTTGTGCCAGGCTTGCTTGCGGATAGTTTCGTTTTCGCATGTCACAGATATCTCCGCGCGTCCTCATGCATCCTCGAGGCAAGTCGCCAGTCTTGCTTGGAAGTTTCGGGTTCGCGACGCGAGAGAATGTTCAGAGTTGCCTCGTCATCCTGACGTGCCAGTCGGCTGAAGTCAGTTGGTTGGCTCCTGGCTGATCGCAACAGGGGTCGTTTGAGTTCCTCCCACGTCGGAATGGAGAGTTGATCCATGCAGTTCCAAACATGGCAGAGTGCTTGTAGGCTCTCAGATCAGCCGTCGTGCCAGACACCAGGAAGGCAACGTGGAAGCATCCACCCCTGATCGGACAGGCTGCGTTGCTCCCTAGGTTCCACGAAGCTTTAATTCCGTTTGCCTTCGAGTGGAGGTGTTCGACTGGGATATTGCAAGCGGGGACGACTACATGGGAGAATGCGAGGTGCTTCTTACATACGGCCCGCGTCGCTTTTAGGATGTGTGGAGTCAAGCCCGCTCCCCCAGCCTTAGCAGACGAGATCTTTGTACTAGTCTGACGGGTCAAGATGCATAACGTACAGGCTTTCGAGGTTCTAGAAATAAATGTTGTACTGATGCCTTGCTCCGATGGTTTGGACAACGTCTACTGATGCGTTTGTTCCTGCCAGCCAACGCTGAGTGAAGCGCTGCATGGCTCCCCTGCTGTCACCCAAAATATTTATGACTTCCTTCGCCTCGTGTGCCGGTCACAACACGTGAAGGCTATGAACCCGGCTGGCACCAGCTTGGCCATCTCTTGCTCGAGCCGTAGCAACTGAAGACTTTTCTGACTCCCATGACGGAATCAAGGATTTTTTCAATTTATGTGGCAGATACTCTTGGATAAACTAGTCCATTCCGAGGGCAAGGACGGAATCTCAAGGCGAACTTGCCGCCTCACCTCCTCAACTATGCTGAAGAAAACACTGCGAGCTCAAGGCATTTCGGGAACCGTGGAGTTGTCTGTGTCGTACGTCATGTACAAGGTGATCCTCGGGCCTCGGGAGTGTTTCCCGGGGATGATATGTACTGTCTCTGACGCACGTAGCCAAAACTGGAAGCAGCGGAGACGTACGTTATTTGTGAGACGCGCCGGATTCTCTGTTTCAGCCGGGCGGGTGGGCTTCAGGCGGATAGACATGGACCAACGCAATCTTTCTGCTAGACATGGACCAACGCAATCTTTCTGCTAGACA
>LGRX02009982.1:45686-106652 GCA_001247695.2 Cymbomonas tetramitiformis | reverse complement strand
TTACACAGCATGACGCGCCCACTTTGCCCCGTGACAGCTCTTCCATCTTTACACAACATGACGCGCCCACTTTGCACCGTGACAGCTCTTCTATCGTTACATGTGCGTTACATCGGCATGCGCGAGCGACCGCGGTGTCCGTGCTGCGCGAGCGACCGCGGTGTCCGTGCTGCGCGAGCGACCGCGGTGTCCGTGCTGCGCGAGCGATCGCGATGTCCGTGCTGCGCAAGTGACCGCGATCTCCTTGCTGCGATCTCCGCGCAGGGAGCTGGTGGAATAAAACGCCGCATGTTGATGTGCTTTGGCTACATTTTGAGTTTGTTGCCCAACCGTGGTTCCCTTATACGCAAGATCTCCTCAAAACAATCTCAAGTAGCTCGAGAGGCAATAGAGATACCGATGAACATTATTAAACCTGGGAGGCCATTGCGGCCGCTGTCACCATTCCAAGCCTCGAGGCATGTGCAACTGAATCCTATCTTTAAGGGGAGGAATCAAGATATGGTGCCCTGTAGCGCGGATAATCCTATCTTCCAGATGAGAAAACAAGAAATAGTACCCTGTAGCGCGGAAAATTCTATCTTTGAGATGAGGAAAGAAGACATAGTGCACTGTGGCGCGGATGAACCTATCTTCCAGATGAGAAGACAAGAAATAGTACCCTGTAGCGCGGAAAATCCTATCTTTGAGATGAGGAAAGAAGATACAGTGCCCTGTGGCGCGGATGATCCTATCCTCCAGATGAGAAAAGAAGAAATAGTGCCCTGTAGCGCGGATAGGTGGTTGGATTAGGTATGATAAAATACATATTTTCATCAGATGACTGGTGGGACTGCTAGGGCTTAGGGGTGAAGTAAGAGGTGATAGGAGTTGTTAGGGTCACTGTAAAATCGAGATTCTGGGTTTTAATGCATTTTCATCCGCCCTGACAACTAAAACAAGTTGTCATATGAGATACATATGCATATGTAAAGTATGATATCAAAACACATTCATAAACTCAAAAGAGTATATACCAGATGGTAAGCAGTCCTATATAGAGAGTGTTTTGTTAGGAGATAATCTTGATTCAACAGCATGCACACGCGCGCCACCAAATACTCTAGCCAGCGCGCATATTCTACACATTCTAACGCAAAATTCGCAGTGACTTTCGTTCAGCACGTCGCTGTTCAGATGGTCGGTGAACATTCGGTACACGGTTTCACTATAGCCGTTCCGAAGTCGATATTCCTCTCACTCGCTCCAAGTGTATTGGTCGTTAATCCACCCAACCTCGTACCAATACATGAGATGAAGCACTCGTACGATATAGGGCCAAAAGTTTGAATGATTCCAACTGTTGAAACGAATGCACTGGTTCCATAGACTGGCATAAAATATTCGGCTCGTCGCAAAGCTTCCCATCGCAACCGGTATAGGACGTCTGGTATGTCGGCGTCCATGCGGCTGTGGTTGTGTTCGCCCAAAGATGCCACTGCAATATTCATAATGTGTTTTTCTGAGAACACCTTTGACAATCGTGGACGATTGTCACCCAAGGAAATACCGAAGATAGGATTAAGTAGTGGGCATGCCGTATGTATATGGAATTGAAGGATAGTAAGATAGGATGCTGCTTCTGAGGTAAGTAAGGCTGGCTCGTGAAGATATCCGGCACTCACATTTAGCGGTATCTCAAAGACCTCGGAGTATAACCAAAGGAAATGCTTGCAAGGAGACCATCAGTTGTGTGACTGACTCGGAAGTCGTATATGATAGGGTTCATAACGATGGACGGAAATCTAATGGGGGTCGGCATGGCCTTATCTTGGCCAAAGACGAACTGGTGTTGGGATATGTCGGAAGCCTGATGTACTGGCACCCAGCAAAGACGGTCACTCTCAAGTCCGGCCAACTACGCATATTGAAAACTTATCCCTCCAATCGGACGATCATGTTATGTTCATGGAAGTGTGCACAAGACCCATGGCATTTTTGTCGCGATTGCATGCCGGTGAAGACCCTAAAAACCCCTATCATATACGACTTCCGAGTCAGTCACACAACTGATGGTCTCCTTGTAAGCATTTCCTTTGGTTATACTCCGAGGTCTTTGAGATACCGCAAAATGTGAGTGCCGGATATCTTCACGAGCCAGCCTTACTTACTTCAGAAGTTCGCAGCATCATCCTATCTTACTATCCTTCAATTCCATATACATACGACATGCCCACTACTTAATCTTATCTTCGGTATTTCCTTGGGTGACAATCGTCCACGATTGTCAAAGGTGTTCTCAGAAAAACACATTATGAATAATGCAGTGGTATCTTTGGGCGAACACAACCACAGCCGTATGGACGCCGACATACCAGACGTCCTATACCGGTTGCGATGGGAAGCTTTGCGACGAGCCGAAAATTTTATGCCAGTCTATGGAACCAGGGCATTCGTTTCAACAGTTGGAATCATTCAAACTTTTGGCCCTATCCGCCTTACGGGGTGGAGCTATATAGAGCGGGCCCGGGCGGCACTTGACCTTCCCATCCTAGGTTACGCAGTCCTTCGCGCAATCCGTCACGCAGAGGACCCGAAATACGCGCCAGGGGCAGGTCAATTGGTGATGGTGATGTTTGCTCGAGATCAGGGACGGCATCATGGTGACCGGCGCCGCCCATTCACTCCTCGCTCCTAGCACTGGACTTACAAGGCTAACCAGAATTGATAGTTAGATTGATTGTTAAGGTAGATGAGTTAAGGTTTTAAAGTGCCTCTAACCAACCCCAATTATTAGTATCGCGCTTTTGCCGGCGGACGTTTCGGGTCGAGGGTGGATCGGCTAAAGGTTGGCAATCCTTAGTCGACACCGCCCACGGCGGCCGACTCACTACCCTTAAAAAGTGGTTACTGGCCCATTCTCCCGATCCCACTCTGCCGACCGCGCGTGAAGGGTGGGCTCATTTCTTTGCGGCTCCCATTCCGCCCGTACCATTTATCGACATGCGCCTAGGTAGTGACCGACCACGCCCTCCGTGTTTTGAGGCGCGTCCCGGACCTCGAGTCCCGCTTTTAGCGGCCTCGCCCGTCAAGCCTTGATTGCGTGGTCTTACACACAAGCCGAGTCCTACTTCGGCGTTGTTTTGAGGTCCGTTTGGATTGCACCTAGGGTCCCCAGGGTAGGGGAGATCCGGCGCTATCCCCCGGACTCTCCTTTGCTTCATGCTCGCACCACCGCGGCGGTGCTCACCCGTCAAAGTCTTCCCCATACGGCCTTACGCACGGGCCCGGTCCTTCTCCGGGTGCATATCTCGGGAAGGGGGAGTCGTTGCTTAGGATTCTACTTTGCCTTAGGTGGAGCTTCAAAGCTCCGTTTGTTCGGTTATTGTTTAGAATGCTATATCATGCCGCCCATCATGCTCCGTCACGTCCAAGTTGGGCGCATCTCGCCCTCCAGATATATCTTGAGTGAGTTAGCGCTTCTCGCTGCATCGACTCGATTGCCAGCTTCGCCGCTGCTTTATCCACGCGTAGTGGTCCGATAAGATTGCCCCATTCCAAAAGGTCGATGGCTCCAAGGGCCCCGACGATTAGCGCGTGCGCCGTAACCCTCCAGCCCGCTCTCGTTGCTCGTCTTGCCGAATTACGGTACTCTTCTCCCTGCGACAAGTTCAACACTCCTCTCCTTGCCCTACGAGGGGCGGCCTCTCTTTGGATTCTCTCCATGCCTCCCACCCTTTGTTCGCTCGGGCATTTGACCTCGATTACTAGAGCAATCATCCTCATGCGGTTATAGAGCACGATGTCCGGCGTTTGCGGTGCCTTTGTTTGCCATTTCTCTCTGGGTCCGTTGGTCTCCAAACTGGCCCTGGGAAGTGCTCGCGCACCAAAACCCAGCCGCCCAACTTTAGCGCGGGTCCAAGAGAGTACTCGAAAGCGTCCACCACTGAATCATGGCGAGCGGTGTACATACCTTTCCGGCCAGCGCATCCCGATAAGAGGTGCGTCACCGATTCAACCACCTTGCAGCCTGCCACCCTGCAACCACACTCGCATGCTCCGCTCGCTCGGAGATGTCTTCGCTTTAATACCCCGTTCACTGGAAGCGTCTCGCATCTAGCTAGTAGCGCAAATGTCACCAAATCGTCCGGCAGATCGTGCCTCGGAATGAGGCGTAGTGACCCTCTAGCTCCGACCAGGAGAGCTTTGAAGTAGGCCCCTTGTACTCGGTTCTCCAGGAGCTTTGTCCAGCACCGTTCATCGTAGTTGCCGCCCAATTGCTTGCCTGCCTTCCGCCTGGTAAGCGGGCCATTGTGTGCCCCGCCACCTATCGTAGAGCCACCATTAAATTCGAGAGTCAAGCCCACCTTGGTTGCTTCGCTCATTACCCGACTCCAGAATTCATGATTTTGGATTCCTTTGTTCGGACCGTACAAAAGACCCCTCCCTTTGAGATCCTGAAAATGTGGGATATCCTTTGTTCGTCCGTAGCACCGGTCGTAGTGCTTGAGGTTCTCGCGCTCCGCCTTGTATTCGAGCCTGGAGTCGTCTTCGAGTAGGTCCACCGCCGCCGCGAGAGCCGACGACTCCCTAGCTTTGTTGAACCTTGCGACGCCCGTTCCGCCCCACTTCTTTGGTAACTTGTGGAGATCTCTGACAGTGTATTCGATCGTGGAGAACGAGAAGTTGGAGACCTCTACCAGCTTCTCCCGTACTTTGAGCACTACAAGGGCGTCCATCGAATCGGCCCATTCCCCGTTAAGGGATTGGGTCAGGGTTTGCGAGTAAACCGGGACCGCCACGGCGTGTTGCTCCAAGAATGCCGCGTACTCCCGTAGCCCTCCCGCGTTTTGCCCGTCAACTTCCATCTTCGCTATAGTGCCTACTACCTTAGCCTCCACATTTCGCCGGTCCGGTTCGGCGGGTAGGCCCTTAGCTTCCATACATCCCAAGTAACGGTAGCCGTCTTCGTTAACCACTGGTACCTGGCTTCCGTCAACCTCTAGCTCGACCGGGGGGTGTTGCGCTCGTGAGCGGTGGCGTCCTAGTTTCGGGGTTGTCACTTCCCCACACTTGGAGACCTTGATGGTGAGATTCGCCCAATTCGAAAACTCTTTCAGCGCCTCGAATAACTCGAGGAGACCCTTGGCGGTCTTCGCGAAGAGTTTGACGTCATCGGCGATGGCCAAGAGAGGGACAAGTATTTCCGCGATTGCCACTTCGTCAAAGCCCTTGTGCCTCATATAGAGGAGTAATAGTTTCATGGCCATGATAAATAGAGTGGGACTAAGGGGACATCCCTGCACAATCCCGCGTAGTTGTTCCACAAAGTCGGTCGGCCCGCTGCCAGTTTGAAACGCCACCTTGCAAGTGCTATAGAAGCACATGATGATCCTCACTCACCATCTTATCCGGTACTCTGCTATGCCTTAGCGCTTTCCGTCTACGAGCCGGTGTTCCAAAGACCCGAAGGCATTCTGGTAGTCAACGTATGCTTGCCGTAGGGGTCTGAGGGCCGTTCCGTCGCATCGGTGCGCTCCAATCACTCTACCCCCTCGGGCCGCTATTTCGTTTAAGGCCCTAGAGATTGCGACTTGTGCCGCCGTCCCATTAACCCCTTTCACAAAGCCCTTCTGCACCACCGAAATATTTCCCATGATCGAGTTGAAGGATTGCATTCTGTCATTTAGTAGGCCCGCGAAGACCTTGTAGCTAGATAGTTGAGAAAGGCAAATAGAGCGCCATTGCCGACAATCCTCTTTATCACCACCTTTGAATAGTAGGCACACTAGTAGACCCTCCATTAGAGAAGGGGGCCAGTATCCAATCTCATAGGCGGTGTTGAGTACCGCCAATAGGACGTCCTCACAAGCCCATCCGATAAATTTCAAAATCTCGTAGGAGACGCCGTCCGCTCCTGGGGTCTTCTTGTTGACCATCCTCATGATCACCTCGACTAGCTCCTCGATCGTGAAGCGCCGCTTGATTACATCCGCCGGGGTCTTATCGGTTGCATGTATCCACCCTTTCGCCAGGAACTCCGCACGTTCGTCGGCCGAGAAGGGTCTCCTCGACTTGGTCTCGTTTGCGGTCGTTGTGAGTTACATTAGGGTCTCAAAGTCCTCATCCGGGAAGGGCGGAAGAGGTTCCTTACCGGTCCCCGCCGCGTCGGTCGGACTTCGCTCAGTGTGGTACTTGTTGCTATACTCCACACCGTAAAGGTCACTTAGGATAGCGGCGCTGATTGGGCATTGCTCGTCTCTTTCTTGGAGTTGCTTTAGCGCCTTCTTTCGGTCCGTCCAGAATAGGACGTTCCACTCATCGCCGTCTCCACACGCTTGCATCATCCCAACCTTGTGTTGAACACTCCCTATGGCTTTACCGAGCCGGTGCAGCCGTTGCTTAATGTCTTTGAGGTTGTTGGATTCGAGTGCAAAGTCACCCTTTATCTCTAAGCCGAGGTGTCCGCATTCCTGGATGATGGCAACGATTCGCTTATGAAGCCCCTCCAGCCCGTCGTACTCTACCCGATGCTTGGTGCAAAGCTTCTTGACATTCCGCACATCCTCTAAGATCTTTAGCACATCTGATTGCTTGGGGACGTCCAATAGTTTCTCCGCTGCCGCCCGTAGTATATCGACTAGCTTCTTGACCGAAATGTCCAACCTCACCTTGGAGACGTTGGAGGGGACTCTTACCTCTTCCGCATGCCGCATCACTTGCCATGCGCCTCGCTTCCACTAATAGGCCCGAAGTTTGCGCTTTCTCCGCCGTTTCTAGTGTGAATTTGGCCAAGGCATCCTCCGTCTTCCTTGTGGGAACTCGTATTCGGGGTAGCACTTTGATTTTGCGCCCCATAGTAGCCGAGTCGACTTCTACTTCTCAACTACCGTCGCCTCTCCCTCCCCCCTCGCCCTCGCCGGTACCGTCAATTCAACGTGGGGAGTCCCCTTGTGGCTATGGGGGGCTTGTCCGTCAAAGCCTACCTCGCCTCGGCCATGCACTTTAGCCGGGCCCTTCCCCGAGGTGTGTATAAATGGGTGGATAAATTTATACGTATCCGCGTAATATATAAATTTATTATTTCATAATTATAGGGGATTTGCTATTAATAGGTATCCAAGGCCACCCGCGATATTTCCAACGTTTTAAATTTAAAAATCCCAAAAAGATTTTATCCCCCTCAGGCAGGGTAGCGACTTCCCAGCGGCGCCGCTACTCAGCGGCTCCGAGCCCAAGGGGCTATCACCCTACAGTATCCCAATAGACCCGACGGAAGTCGGCTCTAACTTTCGGGTCCGGGTTTGACTCTCCCCCTTTCGACCCGATCAATTCGGGTTCCACCTATGGGCCAATGGTTCAACCCAAGCCTACTAGACCGTCACTCGGCGGTTCTAATTCATCGGCCCAAGTTTTAACCATCTCCAATTAAAACCGGCCAGGTGCGGCTTTAGTCCCACGCAGACGCCCGGTATCAAGCTAAAGCCTATTAGTCCTAGCTGGGTCAGGATCTAATTCATAGGTATAAGCCGCCGGTTAGAGCTGAGTTTCAGCTGCCTTTCAAGATCGTCCGGTTCCCCGCGGGGACCCAAACACTCCTAAACGCCATAAGCTCTCCCGAGCCGACGTGGATTACCTTAAAAGGACTTTACTCCTAAGGCCGCGGCGCCGCTACTTAGCGGCTCCGAGCCCAAGGGGCTATCACCCTATCCCGATAGACCCGACGGAAGTCGGCTCTAATTCTCGGGTCCGCGGGTTTGACTCTCGCCCTTTCGACCCGATCAATTCGGGTTCCACCTATGGGCCGATGGTTCAACCCAAGCCTACTAGACCGTCACTCGGCGGTTCTAATTCATCGGCCCAAGTTTTAACCATCTCCAATTAAAACCGGCCAGGTGCGGCTTTAGTCCCAGACGCCCGGTATCAAGCTAAAGCCTATTATTCCTAGCTGGGTCAGGGATCTAATTCATAGGTATAAGCCGCCGGTTAGAGCTGAGTTTCAGCTGCCTTTCAAGGTCGCCCGGTTCCCCGCGGGGACCCGAACACTCATAGACGTCATAAGCTCTCCCGAGCCGACGTGGATTACCTTAAAATGACTTTACTCCTAAGGCCGCGGCGCCGCTACTTAGCGGCTCCAAGCCCAAGGGACTACCACCCTATCCCGATAGACCCGACGGAAGTCGGCTCTAACTTTCGGGTCCGCGGGTTTGACTCTCGCCCTTTCGACCCGATCAATTCGGGTTCCACCTACAGTAGAAGTCGGGATATAAGAAAGCAGGCCAAAAATGCCAGCCGTTGCTTTCTTAATCCAGAGGGCCATCGCACGACAGCCAGCGTAGTCGCGTTTCTTAAAATGCTCCCCTGGCTGCCTTGGATTGACAGCAGTCGTCCGTTTTTCGGGATCGCTAGCGTGACACTTTCTTAATCGGCGGCCCTTGGCCTTTCGATGTGTATGCAACCCAGCGGCTGCTTTCTTAATGTTTTCTTAAACAATCGATTTTTGAAACGTTTGTGACACTATTGACTGTAGAGCCCTAATGGACGGGCCCAAAAAGATAGCGCTTAGAAAGTTGAAGACACTGTTCGACGAAAATGTTTTGTTTGAACCCGAGTTTAACGGGCCGAGAAGGCTAGGCTGCTTGGGAGAGAAGGTCATGTGTATGATCTCAGTGCGAGCTTGGATTGCTCCTGCAGATACCTCCTTGTCGCAACGTCGGCGTCGGTGTTGGAAGCAGGGTCGGGGTTCGCAACAGCCGGTGATCTGGCTGTCGGAGTGTTACGAACCGCGTCAGTCAGCCTCAACGAGGCGTCGATGTCGGAGTCCCTCGTGAGGGACCGCTTTGCTCTAGTGGATACACCCATAATGTTGAAAGCCTGATGGGAGATGGTACGCTGGGGCGCGTAAGGATAACGGCGTGGGGAAAACGCGACGTCACAGTCACGTAAGGAGCGGGAAAGCCATGCGAGCGAGGGGCACTGGAAGACGTCGTCAAGGTCGAAGGTGCTGCAGACACCAACCCAAGAAGCGGTAGCATGCTGGATCAAGGCAAGGAATACTGTATACCGTAAAAGGACATTGCGCCAACGAAGCCCGGTCCAGGTCGAATCCCCATAGCTGCGGCTCAAAGACGCACTTACAAACTGCTCATCTCAAAATTCCCACTCGTACCCAAACGCGCCGTCGCGCACCACCTCGCAAAGCGGCTGCTTTAGCCAATCATGGCCAAATTAGCTGTGGAAAAATAGCGTGGAATGGGTCCACGACCTACTCGAATATCCCGGTTCACGGATATCAGACAGTCCTGGAACCAATATAGATAAACTCTCATAAGAAATAAACCCTAAGCTAGATATACCCGGAACGGTCACTGAGTCGGAACGGTCTCGGTCCTAGCTACCTGTGACACCTTGATGTGTCACAACACGGGCTTACGGGTCAGTCACAGTCCAGTGTTGGCAACCTAGTAGGAATCTGTCATAGGGGCCTGCACCAGGACTCCCGGCCAGGGTTGCCTATACCGATTTCAGCATTCCGTTCACTTCAAAATACACCGCTGCTGTTGACCCGGGTCAGCAGCAGCGGTGTATTTTTTATCATATATCATTGCACGGCATACCATACAACATATCACAGTGCATATATGCATACACCCTTCAATTGCGAACTCATGTCCAACTGCACGTGATCAGCTTCGCCTCCCTTGTCCCAATACATATGTCCCAATCATATTTGGGCGGTAGGCCCGGTTGGAATGCATATATTGGCTCGTTGGCTCGTTGGCTTCCCCTCTAATATATTGGCTCGTTGGTTTTCCCCCTAAAACAGTGGTCACGCGAGCTGACCAGCCAGCCATCATAATTGCTTGCTAGAGGGCATATATCGCAAGGTCGGTGTGTGCGGCACATTAAATCTTCAAGTATATATGTATTGCGAATTTCTGAAAGTCTAACATCATCCAAATATCTTATTTTTCGACTGGCGTGTACATTTTAGAATGGATGAATGCCAATTTCTAAAGTCCGAAATTCACTAAATTCGGAATTTGCATTGTGTTGAACATGCGCCATGCTGAAATAGAGCGGAAATGATGATGAGGGTGCGAAGTAACCGATTCAGTTATCTTATTTGGTCATAAACTCAAGATGTATAACCATGAGCATCACCATGAGCCCCCCATGTGACTCCCAATACTCAAAATAACGGTGATCCTTGTGGTAGGACCACAATTTTCTTCAAGCTTTTGGTGAAATTACACCCCTAAAGCGTGTCGTTCAACCACACACCTAAAGTCTCATGGGGGCCGCCGCAATAAGAAATAAAATTCATTTAACTCATAAATATCATGTGCAAATGTTGCCTGTGCCGCAAATAGTCGATTTAGTGATCGAAACCGCAATTGCCCATTGGTCCTTGTGGTAGGACCATGAATTTGGGTAGTAGCCAATAGTGCAAGGCATACGATACGTTCCAGATAAGTTCAACCGGGTGAAACGCGAATGGCTGCGGATTTCAGCGCTCTCCGCAAACCCAAGCCCGATCGTGGCGGCATCCTACCCTACCGGATGCTGGAAAGCGACTGTCAGGACACCGCAGGAGGGTCAAAGGCATACACGATAAGTCCTCTATATATCATATGCCTTTTTAAAAGTACCTACGGTGTCCGAATTTCCCATGATGTTGTTTTTCACCGATTTTCAGAGGCCGCGGCACGCGGATCATCCGCTCAGCCGGTGACCCCCGCAGTCCTACGTGTCGGTGGCCTCCGCGGGAATTCGGACACCGTACGTCGACGTGTAAGGTCCTAATTGGTGGGTATTGTATGTCGCCGTATCCCGGCGCATGCCGCGCGGTGGTCGAAAACGGCATGCACTGCAAGATAAGGCGGCACTTTTGACGACTGGTGAACTCGTTGATCTGAACGGCAAGAAGGCGATTTGAGGCAATCCGCGCAGAAGCTCACAGTCCTCAGATATGGTGTGCGATTATATCGGCTTGTCAGTCAGTTACACTGAGACAAATACAGTCTTAAAATTGGAGACAAATTGCCGATGCCGCTGCCGTGACACACCGCCCTGAACTGTGACGAAAATTCGTCACGACCAGATTGAGATAGAGATGTAAATCGACCAATTCATGTCATCAATCATCTTTATCAGTCATCACCATTCCCAAAAACCGACGAATGGAGAATTCGCACGTCAGGAAATATACCTTCCAAATCATCTCGGACGTGTCGCACACGTGTCGCAGACATTCCTCTTTACGTAAGACAATTTTCTGTTTTGGCCGTTGTGGACGTTTTGGTCTGCGATCGGTTTTGCAACCGAAACGACCAAACCACCCATCAAACTCTTCGGTCACGTTTGGTTCTAATGATTACAGTACTGTATGACTTATGAGAAAGCACGTTTGACGTTATAGAACTTCTCATAATATTCGGATTTGTACCCGGATTCGATACTTGCGTTGGTATATTCGGATATATACCCGGATATACCGGAAAATTTCCGCCTTTCCGGGTATACCCTGGGGTGACCCAGGGTATATCCATATCGGATATCCGATATGTTCCTTGAATACTCGATCCCCACACCTCTGCACGATAGGGGTGCCCAACTAAAGTTGAGCCGTCCAATGTTTTCAGATCGGGAACATCGGAAGGTCCGAAGAGATTCCTGGGGAGCAACAAAGGAATGTATCGTATTTTGATCTCTGGAATCGTATATGGACTGTCGGATTCGGAAAATTGCTACTGTTAAAAATGAACGGACCAGTTTAAGTTGGGCAGCTCTACTGCACGAAATTTGCACGAAACGCTCATTATTTTCTGGCGTGGGGGAATCGGTAGCGTCTGCAAACGAAAATATTCATAGCAGCAATAACAAAACTGAAGTATGCATGCATGAGGTTTGGTTACCTATTTGTACTTCTTGTACGGACATGTGGGCTGTCTAACATCTCCCATAATTACGTACCCTCGCCAAGCTCGACCAGGCAAACATAACAGATAAGTAAGGAGGATGGGTGATATGCTTAAAGTTTGCGTATCCCATGCTGTTCCGCTAGTGGTGGGGGGATGGTTGTTGTTCCATGTCGTGGGTCAACACTTAAAGCGCGAATCTTCGAGGAGCATTGAATATTTGAGATCCTGGATACAACTCGCAACCCAACGAGTTGGCAATGCACAAAAAGTAAGCATACTTACCTACAATGTTCTTGGAGCCCTCCATGGAGCAACCGATATGCACGCATATAGTCCGATCGAAGACCGAGTTTGGAAAACTCGAAAACAGCGCATTTGTCAAGAACTCGAAACATATGCATGCTCTATTGGTATGTTGCACTATCATTTCTCACCGTATCCGACCTACTCGCCAACAGCCAACCTCACCAACTGAAAGTAGATGTCTTGTTTTTTCTTGCGCCTTATTCTTGTGACTTCTGGAATAGTAAAGCACTTCAGTGGAAGAGAACCGTGTGAAGCCTCATGGAACTCCAGCGGTGCTTAGTTAATTCCTTTATTTAGTTGGTGCATAGGTTATTCCTTGAGGCTCACATATATATAATTTACTTTGGCATACTGTAGTTCTTGAGCCTACTCCCGGAATTGTGCAGTTTGCCTGCAGGAAGTCAGCTCCGCGATGTTGCAAGACTTTTCACGGTTTTTCAACAAACACCACAAGAAATTTTCGGTTCAATATTTTGATAGGTTGTCCACGGAAATCGAAGTTTACGGGAAGAGCGTACCGAAAATAATTGGTTTCGGAGACGATGCTCTGGCACGCGAGCTTCTTGAAAGGAATAAACTCACGCCCAAAGACTCAGCGCATTTTGAAGATGTTGCGTTGTCATATGCATGCCTTGGCTGCGCCACCTTTGTCGACAGTACGAAATACAGTATTCTGCAAAGCAAAACGGCAAGTTCCTTACTCTGAAATATGTTGTCGGTCAGGGTCGTTCAAAGACCACATCTCCCTCTCAAAACTCGGCTCAGCTTACTTTTTGTTTCAGGCTAAAAACTGTCCACGCATTTTGTTGTGAAGATGCTGCACTCACTCGGGTGTTCGCCGCGCAGCTTGCTTTCCGCGACGTGGCAGCGCGAACCTTCGGCTCCACATTGCCTCAAGAGCTCCTGGGCGAACTCACAGCACGAACTGATGGATGCGTGCTCACACTTCTCGAAGACCTGTCAACGAAGGCGCACATCCTCGTGGCCAACACTCACCTGTTCTGGAATCCGCGGAGGCCTGACATCAAGGTGAGCGCCGCCGCTCCTTCTTGAGGAGCATCTTCCAAGAATGAAATGTGAACTCCTCTCCGTTCATCTTCCGTGCTCCCAACACACAAGCGGTGTGCGGCAGCGGTGTTTTGTTGCCAATATTCCACCTGAAACCGTTGCAGCTTCAAGTTGAATTATGTTGTGTAGCTGCTCAATCTGATCAATGCAGACAGGGTTGCTCGAGCGCCTCCCTGTGCCATTTGTTGTGCCGCGTCACGTCACCAGCTCACCTGTGGGGTAGCAGGTCCTTCAAGCCGCGATGCTTGCGGACACCGCCGCCCGTTTCGTTCAAGAGTTTTACTATTTCACTTCGCTCCCCAGCGACCTCATTTGCGTGCTCGCCGGAGACTTCAACAGCATCCCCGTGCTTCAGCCGCAGTTCCTGCCCGTGAGAGCCCTGTTCTGCGCCGCTCATCTTCCTGCAATCATCCCAGCAGCCTCGAAGTGAACGCCAGCAACTCACCAGCGGCCCTGCTCACAAGTCACAACTTCAGAAGGGCGGAAGCCCTGTACTCATTACAGTGTCGCTGTTTCCATGCACCCGCGATACCCTCGGACGAGTAGCATACGCATCATTAGGATCAAGGCCCAGGGATCTGCCCGCACCCACCACTGCAGCTGTTTTGAGGCTATTACATAGTCTAGCGCGAGGCCGCCGCCCCACCTCATATACTCTTCCCTCACATCACCTCAGGTGGGACAAGCCTCCCAAAGCGGACCATGACGAGTACAGTCATTGTTCCGTGCTGACGAATACAGTCATTGTTCCGTGCGGCTCCGATGAATGAAAGTGTCATAATGTGGGGTGCAGGACGAGGTGCGAAAAACCTGGCAACAACAAGGAGGCGCTGAAGCGGGTCACAGGCACCACCAGAGTGGGGTGTACGAATTCCTCACGACGGGGACTCTAGATGGTCTGCCATGAGCCGAGCCTTCCCCCACCCTGCCATATAGTCCTCTGCTTCAACTTCCGCGACTCAGTGCTCTGGGCACCCACCGGTGCTGTGCGCCTCTGATCGCGTGATTGCACGTCGGGCATTTGCGAAGTCTGAGACGTTTCCCTGTCCCCCCAGCACCCCATCGCGTGCTGGGCCTTCCACTGAGGAATCCCCGGAAGTGCAGCAACTTGATTCTGGAGCTGGGTGGAGGTGTGGAAAAATAAGTCCATCTTGGACATAGCTTGCTTGTGACTTGAAACATATTGTCGATCACCGACCCAACTTAACCAGCTTGTGCTGCACTGGCAAGCTCGCGAAGTGAGCATGGCGCAATGCCGTGAGAGACCTAGGCAGTGTACTCAACACCGCTGTTTTCGGCGCTAAGTGCTCCGCGGTGCAGCCAAGCGGCGGCCCTCCCAGATCGATCTTGCAGCATTGTGCCGGCAGTGCCCGGTGGATCGCGTGCCTTGAAGCTGAAGGGGGAGTGGGCTCTGTATATGTTGGATGCAGCTTCGCATCCAGAGCATCCATCTACCTTCGGTTCTGCTCCAAAGCTCGAGGCAAGTGTCCGTCTTGTTGGCATCACTTACTTCGTTCCGCACACCCTTTCGAATTGGTGTTGCGATGGACAGCCGACATGACTCAAACACCGGGCTGAAGGCTATCCTTTCTTAAAGAATGGTTAAACCAAAAGTTGGAACGCGTGCCAGCGCAGTTTGGGTCAGCATCTTTGTCACTCTTGTCGCTGCGACTTGCTTTCTGTTACGCACAACTGCTTTTGAAAGTAAACTTGTATTGTTTTTGGCCGCTGAGCAGGTGTGTTTCCCGTGGTTGAGCTCTCGCGGTGCTGCCACTTGTGTCTCCCGTGGTTGAGCTCTCCCGGTGCTGCCACGTGTTCGGCTTGAGTGTCTCCCGTGGTTGAGCTCTCGCGGTGCTGCCACGTGCCCGGCTTGAGTGTCTCCCGTGGTTGAGCTCGCGGTGCTGCCACGTGTTCGGCGAGTGTTTCCCATTGAGCTTGCGCCAGTATTCGCTGAGTGTCTCCCGTGGTCGGCTCGCGGTGCTGCCACGTGTTCGGCTTGAGTGTTTCCCGTGGTTGAGCTCTCGCGGTGCTGCCACGTGTTCGGCTTGAGTGTGTCTCCCGTGCTCGAGCTCTCGCGGTGCTGCCACGTGTTCGGCTTGAGGTACTTGGCTGAGCTCCTGTCCGGCAACGCGGCTTAACAGCTTGGTTGGCTTTGCATGCAGACGCTTTCAATGGACAAGAGTTTTGCAAACGGCTTCACGTGCGCGTATTCGAAAGGTCAGTATATACCGCAGCAACCACAGCAACAGATTGAATATCACACACTCTTAGTCTGCATCGGTTGCTACCCGTCTTATGCTCGCCTCTTGATTGATGCCACTTGACAGAGGTCTCTGCACGGCCTCAGCATTCCCCTTCGCAGTTCTAGGACTCGAGGCATGCTTTTAGAGGACTTGAAAGCGGCAAGAGATCCGAAAGATAATGACAGGATTCTCAGATGATCTGAAGTTGTCATGTGGAATCCTATGATGCAAAATTCGACAGGTCTGAAGCTAAGTACTGTTAAGTGCTTAGTTTGCTGCAAAACTTTGGCACCAAAACATTGCTTTTAAGTAGATATCTAACCACGTGCTATTTACAGGCGGGTTTCCCCCGGAAATAACCACGAAGACAGCCACATTCTGTGGTCGCTTGGATTATGTCTTTGTCAGTGAAAATGCCGAAGTTGTGGAGCTACTGGAAATGCCATACGAGGTGGGATGGGAAACGACATTTTGTTCATATTGTCACTCGTTGAAGTTTTTGAATTTCAGGGATTCCCAACACAAAAGCGCTGAAGAGGTTGTCCTTTGAGAGGGTAGCTTCGGGCGCATTGCATATTCTGAATTGGCATGACATTGGATGGCATGAATATTGGAGACGTCGCAAATGCCGGGCACATCATTTTCACGTTGTGATAGAAAAGTGCATGGTCTGAGGTGGGGTCGTGGACTTGGCAGGAGGGTCACGTGTCTGAAATGAACCCGATCCCGGATGAGAAATGGGGCTCTGATCACATCGCGCTCGGTGCTTGCATTCGGACAGCTGCAGCTCTGAGCTTTGACCTCTAAGAACACTGGCAGATATGAGTGAAGGGTACCTGATGGACCTGACTGCCAATACAAATGTAGACTGAGGAACAGTAATGACACCGGAGTGTTGTTTAAATTCATGAACGTGGTATCATAACCTGCTGGATTTTCACTATGACATGAAAGGTGATATCACCATGATAAAGTTCGAGACCAATAGCAAAATCTGCGACTGTGCTGCACGATATCTTGATATCCATTTCGACTCGCCACAAGAAAGGTTCTAAAGTGCAGCGGCATTTAGATACTTGTCTGCTGAGGTGTCAAGCTGCAGAGCGCAGTAGTTTAGGCCACTCTATTACCATTGGGTACAGCAGCAAGGCAACCCAATAAAGATAGCTGCCAATGAACACCTTGGCAGTCGTTTCCGTTTTGCAAAGTACAGTAGTGCCTGATGGGATATAGCGACAGTCCCATCCTGGAGTCCCAGTTCAAGCTCCGGGTATCCCATATATCTGATCCGAGTGTATCGCATGCTATGCCTGGTAGTTGTCGTGTCCGGGTACCTGGTGAGCTGGTGTGTTCCGGGTCATCGGCTGGGTCTAACAAGTCGTTATTTAGGCCGCGACTAATCGCACGATTAGTCGCGTTTTGGTGTGTCCACGAGTAGTCGCGACTAACCACTTCAGTGATGGGAGAGACAAACTGCGACCCCACGGTATGCGACTAATCGCACGATTAGTTGCATTTTGGGGTGTCCATGACTAGTCGCGACGCGCGACTAGTATAAGACCTAGGTCATTGATACACACCGATGAAGCGGTCGATGTGTAGGAAGTTGTATTAGTATGCCCAGAGTAATGCTCAGACATCCAGACGCATCTTGGGTACCGCCTCCCTTCTTAAGAAGCCTACCTACGTTGGACTATCCCCAACCACATTTGAATTCTTCAACGCCCCCAACGTGCTATTAACGACACGCGGCAGTTGAAGAAGGTCGGGAGCACGAGCACATCGCCTACTCCTCCACCTACTCGACGACCGACTTGATCGCGTACCTCAAGGCGAACGACTTCAAGCTCCACAAAGGCTATACTTACGACACTGAAAACGATGAGACCGACGTCACTGTACTTATGGCTGGGTTGGCACATGTAATTATGTTCCCGCTCGCGTACATCGGCGAGTTCTCCAAACGCTTCTGGACTTTCAGCACGACTACGAGTCCTACCACATCACCCTCAACAAGGTCCTCTTCACGATCCTAACTTCAGTCCTACGTGGGAATGCTCTGACTATTTTTCACGAGATCGCGGAGGACAACCCCGCTGATGGCCGCTTCGCCCTGCAACGCCTACGGTACGAAGTTGAAGGAGTTCCTCGCCCTGCGACAAGAACCGTCGGTTTCTGGATGAAGTTAAGGAATGACACCATCATCGACGAGACCATCTCAACGGCTCCCCAGCTTGCAGTTAATCGCGTAAGCTGGGCGACAAGCACCGCAAAATCGCCGTCGACTAAGACAACGCCGCACGTGTTACTGACCTCTGGCACATTCTCTCTGACTCCGCCAAGGTCTCCCCTTACATTACACCCATCTACCTGGTGGTGCTGCGACAGCTAAGGGCTGGTAAGCGGATTTCCTTTGCGTCTCCCTCAACCTCACGGTGCGCAACGCGGGATGAGAGCCAAACTCTCTCCCCCCGCACCTGCAGACTCTGGGGATGCTGAAGCACCGCCGACCATTCGTCAGGAGGCGAATCACCACAACAACGCGCACGACAACAGCCGTCCGCGTTTAAAATCGCATTCCAGTGCGCAATTCCGCTTGAAGGCGAGTGGGATGTTGAACCACCAACCGCATTATCCCGCAGATAGAAGGGTGCGCGGGGCTTCCCTTATGCGTCACTGACCCGCACTCAGACAGCCGGGATGCCTACCCCTACCAGTGCAAGGAGGCATTTGCCCCTGGCACGTGTTTTCCTAACTACTCGCAGCCAGCTCC
The DNA here is from genome assembly GCA_001247695.2 of Cymbomonas tetramitiformis. NCBI lineage: Eukaryota > Viridiplantae > Chlorophyta > Pyramimonadophyceae > Pyramimonadales > Pyramimonadaceae > Cymbomonas > Cymbomonas tetramitiformis. Next base: position 88,359 of record LGRX02009982.1, on the reverse strand, counting down.
AATCCGACCGCCTCCGCCTGGCGCCATGGCGCATGCTCGTTTGTCTGCAACGGCGGCAACCTCTTCTGTGCAGTATGCAGACATATCTGGCGACACGGTGGTGCAAGATGAGGCAAGAACCGCAGAAGATCCTCTGCCCTCCGGTCACATCCCGCGCGGCACATCTCGGCTATATCTATCTGGCCGTGACCGGCGATGACTGGGATTTTCCGGCATACACCGGCATCCAACACCAAAGCTGAACTAGGATGTTCAATCGTCATCTCAACCACCGACCGCAAATTAGCCTGCAACGGATTATTTCAACTAGCACAGGTTAACGCCAAAGTATGAGTTTGCATATAGCGCTGGAGTGAGAAAGGCCTCCTTGGGCCTGTAACTCGAGTCGATGGGCATGGGAGCGCCTATTCAACCCCCGCTGGGCACACATCATACATGCCCGGTCGGTTTTGGGCATGCCATCTCTCGTTTCGTTTCGTTTTTGTGCAGAACGAACGCGTGTCTGAGGTGATACTTCTCGAGGAGGAGGAGAGAATGTGAATGCAGCGTCGGCGTCTCGCTTATTAATTATTGATTATACAAAAAAAACCCCCGGCGTCTGCGTCTCGCCCTCCCGCTTGTGTCGATGTCGCTCGGCTGTCACGATCTCATCTGTCGATGTCGCTCGGCCAGATCGATCTACAGAGAAGAGTGCGCGATGGTGACAACTTTTGGCGGCCGCGGACGAAACTCGAAATCAAACACGGTATTGACGACTTTTTCTCAACATTAAGGATGAGCACTGGACAACTTGTCCGAAGGGAAAGAAAAGGGGAAATGCAAGGCAAATGGTTTAGGCTAGCAGCAGTCGCGTATAGTTTAGGAGCATATGAAAAATATCTTCCTTCGCATTTTTTTTCATGTGCTTCTAAACTCGCATATACACTGAACGCACTGACGGGGAGGGCAGTTGGCAAGCATCTTTGAAACTTCCGAGTTTCAAAGATGCGCTTTATATTTTGGGTGCTCCAGAAGCTCTGGAACTTCTCTGGTCACTGCTCATTTTAACATCAAGGTATGGTTTACTGGAGGTCAACATTAGCATAAAAAAAAATCAAATATTTTTATTTGATAAATAGGTTGGCTGAACCTATCTAAACATATTATGCACTTCGGGGAGTCAAGTGGTTAAGGCATGACGAAGTTATGGTCGATACCGTTCCGCAATCTCCCATACTTAACCATACTTAAGCACCAACTAAGAACACGTATATCTCGAGATCTAGATCTGCAATTTTTATGCTAATGTTGACCTCCAGTAAACCATACCTTAACATGCACCATGCACAAACATTTATTGGAGATATGATGTATGTATCGGATATATGTGGAAGCGTTGTTGATACTCTCCAACGTTTTAAAAGAAAAAAATGCATTCGGCAAAGTAAACCGCAACTTATAGTTGTTTTGGCGCACGTTTACGCACTGCTAAAAGTTAATCAGCTATTCAGTATTTTAATTCGCCTTGTTAAGTGTTAAGGCCCTGAAGTAAAAGTTCAGGGCCTGAAGAAAAAGTTCAGGGCCTGAAGAAATGTTCAGGGCTTGGAATATAGTAAAAGTTCATGCCCTGAACTTAAAGTTCAGGGGCATAGATGGCGACATGAGAATATAATGGTAAACCTTATATAAAACGAAGAGTGAATAAAACGTTAAGGCCTGAAGAAAAAGTTCAGGCCTCTTGTTAAGAGTGTGAATTGAAAATTTCGCAGGGGTTGAACTTTGTAGAAAATATATATAAACGATGCGGTTTTTTCTTGGGTGTATACAAAATGAAAATTCAGGCCTGAAGAAAAAGTTCAGGCCCTGAATAAACAGTTCAGGCCCTGAAGAAAAATTTCAGGCCCTGCAGAAAAAGTTCAGGCCCTGCAGAAAAAGTTCAGGGCCAAAAAGTTCAGGGCCTGAACTTTTCATCGTAAGTACCCCTCCATCTGCCGGAATTACTCATTTACTTCGCTACTAGTCTTAATTCCACGACCTGACATGGGGACAAGCCCTTGCGTAGGTTAACGTGTCCGCTTTTCGTTAAGCTGTTTGCCATGTAACGATTTGATCTTCTGGTCACTATATTATCACGGTGACCACTAAAAATGTCACCTGTCATTGGCTCTCTGAGTAGTCTGGGTGACCGACCCACGTAGTCCGAAACCCCGACCCGAGTACCGTGCTTACATTATTGATTTTAAAACTTACAATAAGCGTCAACAAAGTCTTTAGAGTGGCTTGTTATGGACCCAAAATGATTCGTCATTTAAAATTTTTTGCCTATTTCTTGTCGAGATTTTGCCATTTTTTTCTTTTTGAAAAGCTTGTATGTTTGTTGAATGCTCTACAGTTGAGCTGGTGGGAATACTATGCCTACTTTGTTTGTTTGTCGATAACCGTCTAAAACTAAGCACCGGATTATTTAATCACATGCCATTGTAAGAGGGTCGGATACCGAATTGTGCAATTGACATACGGTAGGCGTGCACTTTCTATGGTTGTCATGTGTACGGTATGTGTGTGAGAGAAGAACGAAACTGCGGTAGGCACCATATACGCGTGCTCTATACGAACGCGGCTGTAAAAATCGATACCAGCCCTTTGCTCCGCTGTTAATTTTATTTTCGTGCTGGGACGCCTCACCGCCCGTCGTGGGCCAGGGTTGCTCGAAGCTGTAGAAACGCCCGCCTTGACCCGGAATCTAAACAGCGTGCTTTGTTTGCGCGGCCTATCGAGGTTGCGACACTGGGTGGCGGTTTCCCCGAGAGTGGTCTTGCCACATCTGCACTTCGCAAGGCACAATTTGCATAGAACGCAGAGGGCATCATGACGGGGGTCGCGCGAAACATCAGTATCAATATTGACCTTGTCCTCATCGCCGCCAGACATGTTTCGGGGGATTTTACCGTTGTTTGTCGCTCAGACACGCAGTCGGCGAGATGGAGTTAATTAGGAGTTTGTCGATTGTTCGTTGTTGTCGACGCTCGGCAACGAAAATAACGAATTATGTGGTATTATTTGAATATTGTTGATTTAATTCTTGTTGAAGATTCGCGGAATCGGATTATTTGATTTTGAAACCTTATTTTCTTTTGCATCGGGATCCAAGCCGTGCGAATTCTTTGATTTTCTTGTTTTCTTTAGATACATCGATATGGGCGCCGTCGGATTCTTTCTTTCAAAACCAATAATGTAAGCATGGTAGGTATTTATTCCGACTTCAAGTTATCTAGTGGGATTGTTCTTTCCGACCGTTCTAAGCCCGGTGTTTATAGGGTTACGACTGATAGAGTTTTTTCAATGCTCCGTGTTATATCTCGAACAAGCGGTTTGAGCCACACCTACGCTTTGTTTAGGCCACTACGATAGTTTAGCCATGCTTGGCTAAACGCAGACGCCTGGGATGGAGTGAGGCGTTTGCGATGTGAGGGCGCTGCGTTTCGGGCGCGGCTTCGTTGGGACATGAGTTGATCTTATTTGACGCCACGGTACCTTTGGGGGTGGAATTCTTACGGAGTTTAACGTTGGATTGGTCATCGTTTCTGGTTGGGACCTACTCTTGTTCCCAGAGTTTATGGACTAAATCAGACTTAGGGTATGTAACGTTCTTGGGTCCATAACTTCTCCGAGCCTCTTCGATCAACTGTAATGTCGACCCTCGCGTGTCGCATCCATGCCGCGCAGCGGCCGCGCTCGGAGAAACTCTGGGAACAAGAGTAGGTTCAAGGGGAGTAACTATAGTACTAGCGTAGCAGGGGGGGGGATCGGATTTCTTAACACTGCGATCCGCTCAACCCAGGCGCGAGCTCACTTGGTTCGCCCATACCTCATTTTCAAGCATTTTCACCGCCTAAAATTCGGACGCAACACAGAATTGCTTGCTCTGAAAAACTCGACTGTCGTGTTTCAAAGCAAGAATGCGCGCGTATATAGGTCCTTTAGAGCTGCACTTTTTTCGCAGTTCCAAAGGACCTAGAATAAAAGTTATTCAAGAAAAAAATGAACTTTCAATCGCTTTTCCCCGAATGGAGGCTTCGGTCCGAACATTCTAGCCCATCGCGAGCTAAAATGTCCTGACCGATGTCCATTTACGTTACGTTGACGTTTGCGCAAGCCATGTTTACTATTCATATTGCTATTTCACTTCTCGCATACATAATCTCAGCGGTCGATCCTCCAGGATGATTGATTTCCAAAAAAAAAACTTGCGGAAGCCTTCCGCGGATGTAGTTGAATCTTGGGAGAATGATGATGCTCTAAATTGGACCGCAAAATTTTGAAGTTCTGGAGGCGACTAAATAGCCCATCAATGGCCATTTGAGCATCATCAATTTATTTATATATCCTTTAATATATTTTGCAATATACAGCGGCTTTGGGATATTTGCTCCGTTATTCTTGTTTTCCCCGCTGAAACAAGTGAGCTCACGACTGGGTTTGGCGGACCACAGTGTTAAGAAATCCGGCTGCGCCCCCTGCTACGCTAGTACTATTAACTATAGTTACTCCCCTTGGTAGAGGTGGTAGGTTGGGTGGGACCCAGGAGCGATCGTGCGCGCCACTCGACCACACGCGCTCCCCTCCGCGTCCAGGGAAAAATATAACTTCAACTTGGCGATACAAACGGCCATATGCTATAACGTGATCGATCGGCCGTTTTTATGTAACGGAGCCGATAAATCGGGGAACGGTTCAGAAATGGTCCACGATGGAAAATCGAAAATCTCAGTCGTTCGATTTTTCCGATTTTCCGATTTTCCCGTTCTTGTTTTCTTCGTTGTGTAAGCGTTGTTTTTTCGCAAAACTTACGGGGACAGTTTCACAGCTTGGTTGACCGGTGTATATTACATAAAAATCTTGATACTGACGGCATGCGCATACATTGAATAGTGATCGTGAGACTTTTAGTACCAAGTAGGTATCGACAATCTGAGGATCCGCTAACGCATTCTCTACATTTTGAGAATCTCCGCAAGCGGGCTACTTGCGCCCGGTTGCGGGGTATGCATTTTCTAGCAAAAGCGGATTCGTGAATAGATTCGTAGCCATAACTTTCGCCTCGCGGCTAACAACACTAATAAAGTAGGTACAACTTTGGAATGATGAGCGACTCTTGCGCATCCAACGCCATCATCCGATATACCCCACAAGCGAGCGGGGTATAGCAGATGCTCGATTGAGCGTCCGGACGGTTGAGGGAGCCAAATACGATCACACGCAATTCCAAAAATCGGGCCATATCTTGTTAGCAAACAACATGTGAACAGCACATACCTGTCACACGGATGCTTCCTTAGACGCACACTATAGTGTGTGTGGGATATATAGTGCCAACTATATATTGAGGTGCTGATAACACAGAATGCTTACACTTAAGATAACATAAGAAGTGAAGTTAGATTGAGTGTCGCTCGGCTAAAGCCCGAAACCCTGAACCTGTGACAGCCGTACTGTACGGAGTACTAGTACAGACAGAGGACTGTGACACACACGGGGTGTCACATCCAGCACACCACCCTGTACTATTACGGAGGAAGAGTTAGGGTGGAACAGGTAGTTTGTCAGGTGAAACAAAACACACCATCTCAAGCGGTGGAAACAAATTTCTAGTGGGGGCCTGTCCTCTTGGCCAGGGCGGTCCCAAATCCCTAGCTAGCACTACACACTGAAGGCTGCTGTCAGAGCATATATCTTCCCAAAATTTTTGCGGCCCGCACTTGCAAATCTTTCAGGCCCGGTTTCGGCCAGCCCGGCCAGCCTCGAAAATTGCCCGCCGCAGGCGAATTTTTCGAATTTTAAGTATGGGAATATCACGAAAATCGGAAATTTCACGTAAAATTTTGAGATTTTCACCGTTCGTCTACGGCCCGCAGCCTGATCCAATCCCGGCCCGCTTTCGGCCCGGCGTGACACGCTACGGCCCCGGGCCGGCCCGCCACGGTAAGATATATGCCCTGGCTGCTGTGCCCGGATACAGATCTAGTGGTGCTACTAGGCTTCAGATAGTAACTCTAGCCACCTTTGAAGTGGTCCACAGAGCAGAGTTCACAAAGATTGTAGGTGTTGTAGTTTTCAAATTGGAAGTCCAGATTGCAGATGCCGAAGCCGTCAGAGTCCAGATCGAAGACGTTGTAGAAGTCAGTCGGTCCAGTGTCCAGAAGGTCGGGGTCAGTGAAGCAGCCCACTGTGCCATTCTGATAACCAGAGCAGTCACCGTACACCACCGACGGTGGAGCAATCTCCACATCACAAAGTACAGTGGCGGTGACGGTGTCGATCATGGCGATGCTAACACACAGAAACAGAGCAGGGAGTGCTGCTGTCGTGAGGAACGTGCCGATTGAGGGTGTCCGTACACCACCAACCCGTGGAGCGGGTGGTGGGACGGCATCATGCAAGTCCCCGTCGTCAGACTCCGTGTCAGTCACGCTGGCCGAATCATGCGTGGAAGAAACGTACGGAGGCAGGGGGTTGAAGGATTGAAGTGAGACCTGCGGCTCAGGCTCAAAGAAGCCCAACTTTACAGACATGTCGTCCATAAAAGACTTTTCGAAGGGCGGATCGCCGTCAATGAACTGCTTCGGGTGAATCAACGCGTCCCCTTCGGTCTCGATCGCCACTTTCGGCTCATGCTCCACGACGGCATCGTCGATCACGGAGGGCGTGGCCGAACCGAAGTGGACCATTGGAAAGTGCTGAGTGTCTGACTCAGCACCACCAGCCACCTGCTTGAGCTCGCGGAGAGCGGTGCGTGCCTCGTGCACGCGGGTAGCAAGGAGTGAGGGTTGGGTGGGCGTTAATCCCGCGTACTGTGCTCGGAGCCCCACGTCAATGTCCTCGGAGAACGTGAAGGGCTCCTCGTCCTGCCGAACCAAGGGATGATCATGTCGTGCACAGAGTCGAGCAAAGGCGGTGTCGTCCTCAGTGTCGAACGCGGTCTGGAAGGCGGACACGAGGCCGTCGGCGTCGTCGGCTTGCTCAATCACGCACTCGTCGCACTTGATGTCCGCGGTGGGGCAATTCGCGGAGTCATGCCAAAACCCCGGAGGGCAACGGACACACTCCGGAACGAAGGCTTTGGAGAGGACGTGGAAGGAGACGGAGTGCATGCCGTAGTTTTGCTTGTCGCCGTTGTGGCGTCGGACGCCTTGCGGCCAATTCCCGTCCTTGGGAAGGGGCGAAGCGGCGAAGCGGTGCTTCAAATCACGTCTTCGGCCGTGAAACTTCCCATCCACCCGACGGTTCTGGCGGTCACGCCAGGAGGAGGGTGGAAAATGCACACCTGGCTTGCCAGTAGGCTTGCCCGTAGTCGGAGCCGGCCACCTAGTCGTCGTCTCGTCGTGCGCGTCCTCGTCGGAGAGCGTCGCAAGAACCTTGTTGGCGGCGTCGATGTGGAACTGAAACTCCCGAATCAGGGCCTTCACGTCAACGTCGGACGGGTGGCCAGAATACAGGATGTTCTTGTCCGCGAGGGGCACGTGCTTCCGCTTGCCGGCGTTGGCGTCCCAAATCTCGAGGACGTGGGCGTAGATGTCCTCAAGGTCCACCTTGGCCAACTCAACGTCGAGCCGAAGCGGTGTGATGACCTTGTCGTAGAATTCAGTGTCGAGTGAAGCCAGAAGCTGTTTCTTCGCCATCATCTCGTCGAGAGGTCCAGAAGGTCCGTTGCCAATAGCCGTAAGGCAGGCGTCAAAGTCCTGGATAAGTGGATCGGGGTCCTTCTCGGAGTTGAAGAAGATAGAGCAAAGCTCCTCGTAGTGCCCAAGAGGTCGGACCACGCGAGGGATCAACCTCTTGGTGACCTCGAGGAGGGCACGCTTGCCATTCTGAGGCGAAGCCCGTCCCGAGGCATCAACCCAACGCCGCGCGGGTGAATTCGGAGAGGTCAACGATGTCAAAGTCGAGAAGAGAATAGCGTTGAAGATGGCGTTGACCTCCTTCGTCGCGTCCGCCAGATCAAAAAGAGCGGCGTTGGTGGGGTCCTTCTGCTCGAACGCGCGCTGCAAGGACTTCACAATGGACGTCCAGAGCGTGTTGCGGTTCGACTCATCGCCTCGGAAGGTCTCGTCCTTGGAGCCCAAGGCGTCGCGAGAGATCCTCTTGATGATGTCCACGTCCCAAGTGGAATTTTGGACGGCCGTAGCACGAGTCCGGTCCGCAGCCGTGAGGGCAACATCGGGAGAATCCGGTGTCGGCCTATAACGAGAGCCGACGTCGCGTGAAAAAATCGTGTCTAGTCTAATGCGGTTGTTGGCCCCCAAGGGAGGCGTGACGTGAGAATTTACACTCATGATTAAGATCCAGTAGGTGGGAGCGTTGGGGTAGAGGGCCGATGTCGGAGAATACAGAAAAGTGATGGTCGAGAGCCGTAAGATGCAGTGTCGGAGCGGACAATTAAGGAAGCCGTAACTGTGAAATTGTAAGATCGTAACGCGGCGGCCAAGGATACTCACGACAAAAAATGATCAAGTTTTAGTCGAGTGAAATCCAACGCGGACAATACAAAATAATCCCAGGTAGGCGCACGCTGCAGCGATACCAAATTAATCCGCCCGTAAACTAGCTCTCGACCGCAACTGCGAAAATCACGACATCAAATTGGGCCCCCAACGCCCCACCAAGCGGAGTGGCTTAGCCACTCATGTAATCAAAAGTAGTGGAAGGTGCCTGGCGCACCATAACCTGTGGGATATATAGTGCCAACTATATATTGAGGTGCTGATAACACAGAATGCTTACACTTAAGATAACATAAGAAGTGAAGTTAGATTGAGTGTCGCTCGGCTAAAGCCCGAAACCCTGAACCTGTGACAGCCGTACTGTACGGAGTACTAGTACAGACAGAGGACTGTGACACACACGGGGTGTCACATCCAGCATGTTGCTCATCTGCGCGGCAACGAAGAGCGGGCGTGGTGTTGCCGAGACTGCCCGAACCTGTCGGTCGCGCATCCGCGCATGTCACCTCGGTTCCATAGAAGGTGTGGCAGCCGCGCGAGGTGGTTCGTCTGCTCCCATAAGGCATGGTTGCACCGAGTTCAATAAGGTTAGAGGTTCTTCGGGTAGGGATTCTTTAAGGGCTCAAGGTCTCAAGCAGCTCAAGTAGTCAAGTAGACTAGTGACACTATAATGGTGTCACCTGCAACCCGACCGACCCAGTGACCGGTTCTCCTTTCGCCCACCTCATGGACCCTTTGTCAGATATATAGTCGGGTGTATATATCGGATAACGGAGAATAAACCCTGAGTTAAGGGTTTCGATATCAGAACGGTAAAAGTCTCAGATTGATAAAAGAGGTACACATAAATACTAACGGGTGTTTCCCGTCTACTGGTGACGGTCACCCAGCCTACTATAGGAAGTGACAAGTGACATATTTTGACTGTTGGTGTGTCACATCCAGCACACCACCTAGGGTGGTGACCGGAGCTAGTAGTGAACGAAGCAAACAAACTCCCTACTTAACTTCAGGAGGAAACTGTAGCACAACTGGGGGCCTGTACTCTTGGTCAGGGCGGTCCCAGGTCACAGCAAGATTGTCAGATACTGCTGTTACTTTGCTAAAACCCTAAACACAGCTCAAATGTAGAGAGCTCTTCTGCACATCTAGGAGGCTACACCACAGCTAACTCCCAGGCAGGCACGGCGTGACTAATCCTAGCCACTAGTGGTCTTCGGAGCTGTCTGCCCGGCTCGGAGCAGCGTGACTGTGAAGCAGTTGCCGGCCCCCGGGGCCGGTGATGAATCATTCGTAGAAGAAATTGACGGGTTCTCGATCACGGGAGGCTGCACCGCACCGGGATGCTGCCAAGTGCTGCCCGACGGTGGAGCCTCGTCATCTGAAGATGAAGCCGGCGACAGCGGAGGGCCGTCCACAAACAACTCGGCAGGCGGTGGCGGCCCGGGATGCCACGGCATCGGAGCCATGTAGAGGCCCTGCCGTCTCTGCTCCCGCCGCTGGCGACGAGGTGGGATAGCACACGGCACGCCATGAACCATGTCAGTCGGCGAAGCCTCCGTAGCCGGGATCGCCGAGGTAGTCCACGTAGCACCACCGACCGGTGGAGCCGTGCATGTGTGCGCATCGGCACCACCGACACCGGCAACGGCGTGCGGTGCGGCGGCGGCACAGATTACAAAGAGTGCGCACACCAAGGAGGAAGTGAGGAGAGATCTCGCGAACCTCGGAATGCCGTTCCCGCAGCCGTAGCGTGGCCGCGGCGGTGTCACCGAGGCATCTTCGTCGTCATCGTCGCTCGTAGCGCAAGACGCGGGCTTGTAGTCGATCACGCGTTCCGTCTCCCCAACCGCGGAGAGCAAATTCATGCTCGGGGCCGGTTCGTCGGGCACCAATGCAATCCCCGTGCCCTCAATGAAGTCGGCAAACGTGCGGGTGACGGGAGGGCAGAAGGGGTTTGGCGGACCGGTCCAATCCCCTTCGGACTCAACCGACGCAGGCGGGGAGTGTGCGGACGGCTCCGACACCACCGGCACGTCGGCAGTGAAGGTGTTGATGTTGAACGTGGAAGCTCCAGCCGCGTGCGCCATCGCAGAGAACTCGGCGACGGCGGACACGAGGACCTCACCGTCCTCCTCGCAGAACGAGCACGCGGAGAGATCGGTGAAGACCTCCGGCTTCCCGCCCGCAAGCATGCAGAGGGCGTCGAATTCCACGGGGTCGCCGTTGTCGATGGCGTGTTGGAACCTCGCGGCCAACACGGAGTTCTCGGCCTCCTCGGCGAAGGCGAAGGCCGAGAGTCCGGTCCTGCCCCCGTTTGGGCAGTCCCTGTGCCAATGCCTCGCCTTCCCCTTAGCACACACCTGATTTTGGCAGTACGGGATCGCCGCACCGCTGTCGCGGTGGAAGGCCACCTTCCGTGAGACGGACTGAGACCAATTCCCCCCTTTGGGGAGGGGCGAGGCTGCGAAACGGGTCTTGACCCGGCGGTCCGGTTTGTCCGCGCGAGGGGTAAACCCCCGCGGAGACGATTCGGATTCGGCGGTGACGAGGAAGGTGGCCAACTGCCTCTTCAAGTCGAGCACCATGGTCCGCAAGTCCGCGATCTCACCCGCCGCACCCGACTCATCGACGCCCTTCTCCATGAAGTGCGTGCCGTGGGAGTACCGGTGTGCGGATGCGGTGGCGGTGCCTGCCCGCACGTGCTCGCCGTAGCACTCCCGCACCCACTGCTGAATGGTGAGTAGGTCGTGGGCGGCTCGTTGGTCGTGAAGGAGCAAACGGGACACCACCGGCTGGTAGAAGGTGGCGTCGAGGGCTTTGATGAAAAGGGACTTCACGTCCTCGTCCTGGAGCGTCGACCTGGTCCTAGCAGCTTTGAGCGCGGCGTTGAAGTCCTCAATGGGTCCATGAGGGTCCACGCCCGCAACGATGCGGACGGCAAACATGTCCGCTTGCCCCTGGAAGGGGTCCCCGACCGGGATCATCCGACGGGCGAACTCGAGTAGGACACGCTTACCGTCTGCTGGGAAGCTGGCGCTGGACGAGTCCAACCAGTCCGCTGCGGGCGACGAGGGGTCGATCAGCAGCTCGATCGTGGAGAACAATAAATTGTTGGCCTCCACGCGGACGGCCAAAGTAGCGTCGTCCAGCGTGAAGAGTGGGAGGAAACCGGTGTCCTCAGTGACGAATGCTGCCTGCAGGGCAGAGACCATCCTCGTGAAGATGGCCGCCGCGTGGGGCTCCGCACCGGAAAATCTCCCCTCTTTGCCGTCGAACAACTTGCGCTGGACGTGCTTCGCCACCTTCATGTCGAAGTGCTCCCGCTGTAAGGTGCGCACCGATGCCAGAAATGTAGCACCCGCCGAATTAGCGGCCGGCTGTGCCGCTGTCGGGGTCGCGGGCGTGTTGGCATGCCTGGCAGCAACGGAGTCAAAGATCGTACTTAATGTGCGGCGGCGATGCGCCATGCTAGCCGTTGATCTAGTAGAAGCAACCATGATGAAGAAGACTACAGGGGTGGAGTGAGGCAAGAAGACGTGGGGAAAAAAATGCGGTAGTCTTGGGCGGCCAAGAAATGTGGTGGGTCGTCGATACGGCTGCCGTGAGAGAGCAGAAATTTCGAGAAGTCGTGTGGTAGATGGCGGCCGATACGAAACGGTGTGGTGACCAACCAGGATGCGTAAACCAATCCAACGTTAAATCCCGTAGAAAAAATGTCCTCAAAGGCCTTCAGCTAGCCGTAAATCAACCCACAAAACTTAGGCCATACCCGCGACTGCCGGCACTCCCACGCGCGGAGCGCCTCACTCCATCCCAAGCGTCCGGCTTTAGCCAATCATCCTCGCGGTGTCGCAGTGGCTAAATAAAACGTAAGTGGGGCCAAACCTGTCAGATATATAGTCGGGTGTATATATCGGATAACGGAGAATAAACCCTGAGTTAAGGGTTTCGATATCAGAACGGTAAAAGTCTCAGATTGATAAAAGAGGTACACATAAATACTAACGGGTGTTTCCCGTCTACTGGTGACGGTCACCCAGCCTACTATAGGAAGTGACAAGTGACATATTTTGACTGTCGGTGTGTCACATCCAGCACCCTTCATTGATGAAGTGGGGCGCCCGAAGATCGCGCGAGAAGGTGACCCCCGAATTTTCCCGCCAAAAGTGCCGTATTTTTAATTCTGAAAATTCGGAATTAATTTCAGCAAATATTCGTCGAAAATGGCAAAATGCTGTGGGGGTCCATATTGTCAGGGATATGACCGATGACATATGTGTCATACATGTCATACATGTCATACCATGTCATACCATGTCATGTCATGTCATGTCATATGTTATAATGACATACAGTCGTCGAGTATCGTCAGTACGGTCGACTATGACATGTACAGTCATAATATATGTCATCCACTCACCATGAGTGACATCTATCATCGCAAGGCTGAGTATAGCATCTCGATGATGAAGCAAGACAAGTTCTTGAAGAACAAACTGTTCTGAGAAGACGCGTCTTCGCTTCAAGCATGAATTGAACACCATGCGGGTATCAATAAGCTAATTCGACCAGCCGATACTGTTAGTTCACCCAATGTTCTCGGGTTCACAACCCGATAGTGGTAACGCTTATGAAGCGTGAGGACATTGTATGAGGTATATGAGGAGCATTGAGCTCAAGCAGATGATTCTCTGGACACCAGATTAGAGACTGCACTCATCCCCACTAAATACTTGTTGCGAGTTGCTACAGTTCAATAGCAGCCGCATAGTCTGAAAGGTTGAATATCAACCTTGACAGTGGTATTCTACCGTCCACGCGACGAACGAGGACATACAAGCGTGTGCAGCAGTAGATATATTGTATATTGTATACTAGGCCCGGTCGATCTCAAAGATGAGATCTCCACTAGGCCATCCGACAATTCAATCGGTTCAATACATTGTTCATTAGTTATTGGTTGGGCGGTTGTTATGCACGGCGGTATGATTTGCAATGTGAGACATTATATGTGTTATATGGTTAGATATGATATATTATGTCGACGGCGTACATGTAGTATACGCTAGTTACAAATAGAGGATGGCGGAGCAAGGTTTGGATGTCCAATATGATTACCAAGGCGACATAGCTAGTTACTATAATGATACGTTACTTTCTAGTGCAAACTTTTCCCTAGCGTTCGCGTGTTGGTTGCGCTTGGTGGCGGTCGTGTATGGATGATGATATATCCCTTTCGTTCAGGTATTCATTAGTTATCAGTTGGGCGGTTGTTATGCATGTACGGCGATATGATTTGGGATGTGAGATATTAAATGTGTTATATAACTAGATATGATATATGGTGGCGGCGTACATGTAATGTAAGCTAGTTGCAAATATTGAATGGCGGAGCAAGGTTTGGCTATCCAATATGATTATCAGGGACACAAATAGTTACTATGATTACTTATTTTCTAGTACGAACGTTTTTTTAGCTTTTGCACGTTGCTTACGCTTGGCAATTGTAGTGTAGATACACGTGTAGTCGAATAAGCAAACACTTTGCATACATATCTTACATACTATTTAGCATTTGCACATGCATGGCATCGAAAACAATCTGTTGAATGTGCAGAATGTAAATGCTCACGCACCGATCAATACATCAACATCGCGGCGCGCCGCGCGATTAGCGCTAATTGCATAATCAATACTAAGATTGCCTAATTGATGAGACATGTCTGCAACAAATCGTGAAGAATATATGGAGCGTTATACATGTTGATGTGGATAATGTTGATGTCAACAACCTCTTGGAGTGTTAGCTGAAGTCTGAGCAAGCAATATATGACCCTCGTAGCAGAGTTACTTTTCTGCTACACATGTATGGCGATGTCCGTCAGCTTGTGGCAATTGCTTAGGTGGGGGCGAACATCATGTGAAAAATAATGGAGGCTCACTATACATGAGTTGGTGGTGCATATGCCCATTTTGCATACATGTGATACACATGCTCACTCTCTTTCACAAACACACACACACACAATCATGGCTGAATGCTTTGATCCCCGGTGTGGGTACATAGTGCAATTGATCTTCTGCGGCTATGGTGTGCCAAAGGAGTCGGTCCAAGGAAAAGCCACACTCATGCACACACATAATTACATACTTGCACACGCATCCAAACACAACTCATACACACACACACACACACACACACGCACGCACACTCGCGACTGCAAGCGCACGCGCACACACACATTCTTGCCACTTTAATAATCGATATGCATGTTGCATGTAGCATGCACACGTTGCCCGCTGACAAAAGCGGACCCACCATCAATCCAGTGGATGTGAGAAACATGCTTGTGGGAATAGATCAAGGCATGACTATATACCGCACCCACACATCCTAGCCAAAAAAGAAAGTGTGCAGCCACGTTGGAAGCTCAGCCAGTGTTACACTGCAAGTATATTATGAAAATATCACACGTTGGTGCTCGAGCGCACACCGTGAAATTCGAGAGGGAAATCGGCTGCATTGAAGTCCCCATATATATATATATATATACAACGTTGTATATATATATATGTATATATACGTCTAGCTTTGATTGGCATGCGCATTAGCTCGTTCACTTTATTATGTGTGTGTATGTGTGTGTCGCGCGCGCGTGCGTGTGTGCTTAGTGCGTGTGCGTGTGTGCATCAACGGGCGTATGCACTCACAACGCACTCGTTGATATTCATCAATAATTTTGAGCACAGGCCGAGACAGTGACTAAGGTGGTGCTTGAGGCGAGCACTGCATAATCTGATGTCCATTGATACCCCTTGCACATGCATAGAATTATTGTGCCCATCTTGAGCTGGCATTTGTGTTTTTGGACGAATAGCAAAGGGGGGCACGTTTGTAGCACTGCGGCAGTTGGCATCTAGCACGCATGGCATACTGCTATGATCATCGTATTAATACTTTAAATTTTGACGATGTGAAAATCTCATTATGACTGCATGCTGCACAAACTGTGCGCAAATAGGCTGATGTGTATATCGAATGCAATCTTTAACAATTACCCTTGCGAATAAAAAATATCACATTATGCCGAGACGCAAATGATTGGCTGTGTATGCGGATTATTATATGATTGTGCATGCGTAATTGTGTATCCAGCCGGAAAACGTGCGAATAAAGCAATATTTACTGATGCAGGACGCCGGGGATCGAACCCAGACCAAGAACTTGTGCGAGTCTCGTGGACATCGTCCTCCTTCATCATCTGATAAACGCATCAACGTGCATGTGCAGGGCGTGATATATATGATGCTCTCCGTGGTGTGTAACTTAGTGCTTAGTGCTGAGTATGTGATGTGTGTGTGTGTGTTCGTGTGTGAGAGAGAAGCAAGAGCTACTTTGCTTCCATGATTTGGCACATATATTGATGTGCCCGTAGTGCATTCCTGTGTGAATGGTGGGTGTTGATCATGCATGCGTGTGAATATCCAACATGTAACCATCGGAATGATATCTGACTGCGGCTACATGCATACACTACTTGCTCGTTATAATTCATCATTCGACTGAGTGACATTTGCAATTCCCACTCGCGGCTGGCGCGAGCCTATGCATGGTTGGCTGCCTTCACGTGTGGCGATATTAATGGGCAAGCGCTTCTTATATCATATATACATAAAAGTGCATTTCACAGCCATGAACGTGCATCAAACCTCGCGCTACTTCGATCGGTCGCAGCATTGTAAATCGAAGCACGAATGACGTCTCATCGACCTCCGCCATCATGACCCTGTGCCAAACACACACACACACCTTTTTATTACAGCAACTTGCATGATAAATTGGCTGCCGCTCTTCGTACGCGCGCTACAATACCGCAAACATGTTGGCAACGGAAATACATTATCGTTGCCATTGCGAGAGCATGCTCACAGTCAACGCACACGCGCGTGGGTACATGCCGATGCGCAGCATGCACGCATGTGGCGCGCACAATCGCATGCATGCAGTTCTTACATACTGAATGAGGACACATGCGATCAAACATACATATGCGTTATTTCGCATCATCGTTCATCTGCGTTATCAATGCGTTCCGTCGACTGCAAGATTGTCCATTTATACGCGATGGCCCTAGCGCTCACGCTCTGCGATGACGCTTGCGCTGGTGATGGCGTCGGCGCTTGGGGTCGCTGCGGCGTTTTCGTTTGGCGATCGTCGGATCAGGCTGTCGGTCTTCGTCGCCCGTTGGGATTTGAGCTTTGCTGCTGCTGAATGACCATCTCCGTTCGCTTTCCTCATACATAGCAACTAAAGAAAAAGGCGAACGGAGATGGTCATTCAGATGACCCATATCTAAATTCATAACACGTACAGCGAACGGAGATGAAAATTTGGTTTGGGTGAAGATTATAAAGGTCAGAGGTTTGTGTGTGTGACAGGTTCGCGCATACATACCGGCGACAGCGATCGCACATATACGATCATCTACAAGCGAATAATAGCATTCGCTACAATATCGTCAGCAAACGGAGTGCGCGAGGAATCGTCATTGCGAACGCATTCGCAGCTGATAGCATTCGCAATAAAATCGTCAGCAAATAATCCGCGACAAGGTGTGCGCACTGCGTACGGATCGCACATACATACATGCTGTCAACATTTCGCAGGGTTGGTACGATATGCGACATACGGACGCGCGAATGAAAAATCATCATCAGTATGTATGATTCGTACGCGCGATGGCATTCGTACCATGCGACACATACCGGCGATAGCGATGTTCGCTATCCGCAGCGACATACACCGGCGACAGCGATGTTCGCTATCCGCACTAATCGTTCAGTGCAGCGCACGCACATGATAATTTCATTATCTGCAGATGATTTACAAAAATCGCTCATCGACGCGCACATACGATGATTTAGCTCGTCAGGAGATGCGCACCTGCTATGATTTCATCATGCGCAGGGGACGCGCGATGAGGGCGCATGATCCGTAATACATCAACATGCAGCGCGCCATTCAATATGTGTTACGCGCGCATATAGCATGCAAAAATGATGTTTGTTCAAATACTGGCAGATGTACATACAATGTTTGCAGTCGGACGCACAATACAACAACAGATGAACATTGATGCTGCGCAGTCATATGTATATTGTATCATGCAACATACACCATACATGCAGTATACACTATGCAGCCCAATTCCACCATGTTATACTGCGACATATGCACCATTCACACTGTTATAATTATCAGTTTGGTCATAAATGTTTGACATATATGCACACATATATACATCCAACTTGATCACGATAACAGTTGGCATACATAGGCATATATTAACAGTGTATCATGGAAGTATTGCAAGATTAAAAAGTAAGGACTTATCTTGAAATCACCATATAGTTCTGTCGATCGACTTGGTGACTGTCTGTCCGCGCCTAACCGACCATAGGTTTGTACCCTATGGAACCGGGGGTTGATCAAGCAATACAACTATGTTACACTGTAGATATGCACATCTTATACACATACCAAATGTTGCATCAATATATCACATAGCATACCTGCTGTGCAAGTATAGGCTATAAATGAATCCACTTGGTATAAGGTGCCAATCTTGGTCATAAAGATAGTAATTAGCTCAGTATTTCCTGACGTAGGATTTGGGATGGAATACTGTTCTACTGTTGATCAAAGATGGAATACTCACCGGAGCCATTTGTGAAATATATCAATCAACTCGTCATTCATCATGATGAGATATGCAGGATTACAACTTACTAACCAAATTGATATGCATCATGCTAGCCACATGCTGTCCAGTGGTATACAGATTATCTGGTATGATAAATTAATTTGCTTAAGTGTACTAAATCAGCAAGTACCTGCACAATGTACAATCACTGACACTATATTGACATTCACTGATTCAGTAAGTGAAATGATCAACTATAATATCAACCACGTGTATGATAATGTAGATACCATCCAACAAACACATGTGCGTGTCGGATGTCAGTGATGGCGATAGATATGGTAAACAGGATAAAACCACATGTTGTAGGGCTGGATGGAGAATATCTCCAGACCCGAAGGCGTATACGGTGTTCATAATGCAACTGGTAACTGGTGAACACTGTCCATACCTTTACTATCGCTGGAGCAACACCAACTTCTACATTGCATACTGACAATTGATACAGTTCTGATCAGTTCAAATGCATGTATAACTCTCTCAGATCAGTAATCATATTGACAGCTGATAGAGGTTATTATAGACGCTGCCCTGATTCATTTATCAAGCTTTGTTCTAATTTACTTGGAATCTGAAGATATCACTTTGATACTCTTTCAGTGCACCGCCATATGCCCGAGTAGATGATAGGTTACCGACAAGTTATCACTTAAGTGACTGCACTTAAAGTTGATACACCTATATATATACGTGGTATATCATTAGGGTTGGTCTATGTATCATGGGTGTCAATCAGCAAAACCCAATGTACCAAATATTGACCATACATATATCTTCACATATCAACATGAAAAATATCAAATTCCATTTCGTGTATTTAGGTGAGATATATTACAGAGGTGTAACAGCTGTATACATTATAGTATACACCTAGTGCTCACACACTCACCGACTTATAAGTCAAAAAGTGGTGAAGATGGGTAAAAATCTCACACGTATGATTTCAAAATGAAAATTCGGGTCTGATTTTTTTTGCTGATCCAATTTTTTACCTATCATGGTTTATGCCAAAATATTTCAGCACTTGTAACACCCTGTAACACCCTAATAATCACGTGCAAAAACTAGGGGGTGTAACGTACCTCTCAAGTATAACGTGGTAAACAGTGACATGCTAAATGCAGGTTTGTTTCATTCCTTCAGGAAATGTTCATACTGCTTAAATTTGATATAATTAGGTGTTGCTGATACCATGTAACACCCTAAGGTCACTGTAGGTGATGAGGGTCACAATAACCCTACACACCCTAAAATGCCACTATATAATAGTGAAACACTCTGTATTTGGCATTTTGGCCATGCTGAAATCAGCACATTCATGACCAATATATCGGGCGACAACCCAATAACTGTAGGGCAACAACCCAATAACTGTACAGCTGCCACAAATTGATTTACATCATTTTGATTTTACATCATTGTGATTTTGCTTGGAAGATTAAAAATCTTATGAAAAGTTCCAGCATCTGTGTATAGCAGTCATAAAGTTTGATGACACGGCATATCATGCCGATTGAAGCATCAAATGAAGTCTTTATTTGACTTACTGACACATGAAGTTCATTATGAAGAAATCATAGATGCATATTTCTCCGGCTCTATCATATTATATGAAGGGCACTGATATAGGAGAACGATGATTTTTAAAATGTGAATAAGCTATATTGTAAGCTTATGACCATTACTTTGACGTCAACAACCTGAGATGCTGATTGTTGAATTTCAAGAGTTGAAGGATTCGTTGAATCAGCCTTGGTAACATGTGTTTTGATTGATGAATTGTTGATTCATGGTTTCCCCCCAAATCTAGAGAAGCTGGCGCACAAGTTGTTGCCAGTGTCTGAAGGAAAGCATCAGAGCCAAGGATTGCCATCTGTGCCATTCAGGCATCGAATTCCATAACAGCAATAAAGCCGAGTGAGTGAGATCCGCCGCTCTAGCTATTTGCTTGTCATTTCTTCCAGGTTCATGACAAGAGACAATTCATCAAAGTCAAACACCAATGCATAAATCACATGTATGGTTGCACAGTTTGTATCCGAATGCAATTCCATAAAGGTTAAGCATCTAGATAGCAGCTCTGGCCAACAAAAAGCCTTCCTGTTTTCGGATATCTTGAGCATTCCCATTTCCAGCTCCAT
Organism: Cymbomonas tetramitiformis; assembly: GCA_001247695.2. Lineage (NCBI taxonomy): Eukaryota > Viridiplantae > Chlorophyta > Pyramimonadophyceae > Pyramimonadales > Pyramimonadaceae > Cymbomonas > Cymbomonas tetramitiformis. The sequence goes on along the minus strand of LGRX02009982.1, from coordinate 67,971 downwards.
TGTGGTCAAGGAAGCATCACGCCTGTGCCTCGCCAGGACGCTGCTCCTCAAAACCGCACACTAGAGGCGAGCCTTGCGAGACAATGCCCTTTGGCCTGTGGGGCGTCAACCCCTTATCAAATCCCGGACACTTGTTGACACCTGCCTGGATAAATTTATCATGATGCAACGTAAGTGGGATTATAAGTTCCACATAATCATATTGTCTACGTATGCTGAAGGCATAACTGCCGCATATGGTCACGATAGGTCGTAGCTTCTATAACATTGTGGCTTCTGAGTCAAAAGCTGATAGCCGATGACTTTGGCCAATGATTGCCGACCGAATAATAATCAGGGCTGCATCCCAAGAACTGCAGGGCTGCATCCCGAGAACTGCAGGGTTACATCCCTAACATTTTACCCTGCATCAAATTAATATGACAGGAGCGGGAATTGATCCTTCCTTGCTGAGGTGTAGTGAGCCTTGTACAAATCATACCCTTACACAGATACGCATATGCGGGTACCAATATCTGTGAAAAACTGCTAATGCTACCTTTGCCAAGACCGTGGTTTGTCATCGGATTCTGTGGCCAGTCATCCGAAGCTACCGGAGACATCGACTGAGGTAGACGGAGTTGTGATCCTAAGTTATGCCTGACAAACAGGAAGCGCCTTTTTTTGTCGCGAGGTGTATTTTTTCTGTCGTGTCGCAAACAGATCCGATTATACTCAACATTATACACCGACTGTTCGCAGCTTTTTCAAAAAAAAGCTGCAAGGTCCTGCGTTTCCCTTATAGGAGCGAAACAGGTTTTCCTGGAACAAGTGACATCGACATACACGATACTACCAGAACTGTCCACCTTGGGGCCCTTTTTTACGGAAACAGTGTGATTTCCCCGACAGATCGGGAGTAACCGCTCATATATAATTATATTGCAGTCCACACCGGTCACCTTAAGATGGCAAGCAGGAGAGTTATACAAATCGATCGAGCATTGCCGCCAATCAGAGACGCATAGAATATTCCTGGGCGTAGTATCGAATTATGGATATTCATGCAGAAGTTATCAGCGCGACAGATTTCAGATGGCGTATAAAAGATATTTCCGACCCATCGCGCATAATCGCCAATAATCAGAGAAGCCATGAGATTAGATAAACTCCATGAATATGGGTCACACGCGAAATACCATAAGCTGACTGTGCACGTAGAAGGAGCACGTGTTTTTTGTATAATTATAGAAGGAGCACGTGCTACAGATTTCAGGGTGGCTTACATGAGATGTTTTCGACCGATCGCGCGTAACCGCCAATAAGAAGTGCGAGCACCTGAGTTAGGCACCATGAATATAGGACGACAAGGAAAAGGGATCGCACGACAAAAGCGAGATGGTTTGCAGACGCTGGCTACGCCAATCAGCGACGCGATCAGTTTCGATTTATATATTGGTAAATTAAAAAACTGCACCACAAAAAGCCCTTAAGTGTGGCGTCGTCGCGACAAATGCGATGCGACTGGATACAGGCTTTCGCAACATGCTGACATGGCATGGTATTTGCGACACGGTGCTTTCTTTTGTCGCACAAAGATTACAGTGTCACAGTTGAATGCCACACCCGAAACACTGTCATCAACTTTCATTCTGGAATTTCGCTATCTTCATCCGCTATCTTCATCCAGACATGGTACCAGACATGTGACCTCCATCGCATAATCGCACATCCCACCCGAGCCCCGGATCATGACAACCAATCGGCATCCCACATGAGCGGGGTCATCGATGGCAACGAACATGCGGATCACGTCAAAGTATTTTTGAACGTCGCATCCTGTAGAACTCCTCATTGTTCAAGCCGCCGCAACTGTCTCCACACACCTGGCAGACAGTACGTACTTTTTTTAAAAAACACTTCTTCCGCCCCGTCGTCAGCGGCCTTTTACGACCGCAAAGGATATTTTTCGCATTATCCATGACCACCTTCCCGCCAGATCCGTCCCTCCTCCCTGGATATTTCTTCCGCCCGCCAGACTGTCCGCATGTTCCGCGCTGGCATCTTCCAACGCAACGCTGGATATGGGACGTGTTCTAGAGGAGCCGGCAATCCTCTAGATATTTTTCGCAGCGGAATCTGTTTTTAAGGTGACCTGCGTGCCCGCTCGGTTGTTTCCTCATTCAGTGCGTTTCTGCGACTTCCACATCCTTCGTGGACTAATTTTCTTTCAGAACATTTCTCTCGCACCCTGCAATGAACACTGAAAACGAACGGCCAATGCACGAGCGCGTTTTACGCGCTGTGCAGTTGTATTGTGGCAACGCCAATCCTTTCGTTCCAGCGGTTCAAGCATTTGACATTTCCGAGGAATGGTCACACGAAAACCTGCAGGTTGCCTTTCTGTGTTTCCTGATTTCCTACCACGCTCGCCACTCTCACAGGGTTCGTTCATGTGGGGGTGCAGACCGGAGATGACTCTCGCGTCCGTCAACCTTTCCAACCTTCCTCTGGCCAGCAGAATGTTTCGCCTGCCCGCAGACCCTTGCAGTCAACGGGCAACCTGCCTGCGCACTCGCCTCCGCACAGCCCTCTGCCTACCAGTCAGCCTGTCCACTCTCCTTCGAAAAGCCCGGTGCCTAAGAAGGCGAAAAGCACGGGCATGGAGACCGTCCTTCTAGCCCCTCCCGCTCCGGCTTCCACGAACCAGGTAATGCGTTTTCCCTGTTCTGCCAAATTGTTCCTGTCCTGCCAATTTGTTCTTGTCCTGCCTTTCGCCAGGACTGACCGGGCTTGCTGTGCATGTTTCCGTGTTGGTTTTTCTTTGTTGCTGACAGTTTGCTCGTGTTTTGTAGGTTCCATCTCACCGTTCACCGTGGATCCGTTTGGCCGGGCGGGTCCCTCTGTCTTCTTTCCAAGAACACCGAAAGCAAGGGGAGGAATCCGGGGTCCGTTTAAGGCGTATCACCCAGTCCAAGTATTCACGCACGTACGGCTGCAACACCCACGCGACCGCCGACGGCCTTGCTTGCCCATATGCCGAGAAGTACGTCTTGGATCCCGAAACCGGTTTATGGGATGTTTTTCAGAACGGTTACCCCCACTCCACTTCACTTTCCATCGTGCCAGAAGTTGGCATCCCTGCACGGTTTCGATCCACCTTCCACGAAATTGCTGCCCTCCACCGTGGAAAGCCCTCACTCTTCCTCGATGCTGTCGTGAAGAAGTTCTGGGATGGGACTGACGAAACGAATGCTGAGCTACCAACTCTCAAGCAAGTACAAAACTATGTTACCCGATTGAAAACTGCCGATAGCCAGGCCATCGACACCGTTGCCCAGCTGTCTGAGTATGTTCGCAGCCATTCCATGCCCGACAACTTTGATTCGTTCGCCCAGTGGGCATCTCACCAAGAGCGTCACGCCTCGTTCATCGTCTCCGATGACAGGTGTCGGTTTCCCCTTCTTCTCATCGTGTCTCCTGTATCCTTTAAATGTTTGTTTGCTTTTGTTCTAACTACTGCCCTCCTGTCATCCTGTTTACGTTAGCCTGACTCTTTTATTATGTTACTGACTTCCCTTTGTTTGTTTGCACGTTCTGTCAGGAGTGATCAGTTTGGCCCCGCAATCGCCATGACCAATCTGGTTTTGGGAGAAAACATTCGACGAGAATACGCCAGCCATTCTCCTCATAACGGTTTCACCGTCAAAGCCGATGCTTCATTTGGGAAGACACAATCCGACTACGTACTTATTGATATGGGCACCGACGGTGTCACTTTCGAGAAGCCTCACTTGTGGAGAACGATGGACGACACCCGCAACTGCCCGCGGCAGTCTTTCTATATATCTTTACATGTATGTCATCGCCAATAGCGAATCTACTTTTTCCTACGAGGTTGGCCTTCGAGCTCTCATGAAGTATGCAAAGATCACCTTTGCCATCGACCTACCGATCTCCATCGTGTGTGGCGACAACATGCGGTCTCTGACTGCCGCCGCCAACAAGATCGACAATCCTGGCAGTCTTGAGAGCCTGGTGTCCCTGAAAGATGTCGAACACGTCCGACGAAAATACATCGAAAAAGTCCATCAGTAAGTTCCCGCTCTCATGCTCCTGTTACTATGTTGTCCTGAACTATATGTTCCTGTAGGTGCTAGATGGCTGATAGTTTTTGCAATTCTGTCACTAAATTGATTGATATCTGCGCGCAGGCATGTACCCGAGGACTTATGGGATCAGATCATTGACGATCGACTGATTTTTGAGGGTGCTCTCACTCTCGAGATGCGTAAGGTTTTCGCCGACGTTGCTAAACGGGAATGGGAACTGCTAGGCCTGACGGAGTTCATCGTGTCCGTACGCAACTTTACTCACGGGGAGCACATCATGTTCTTTCGGGGAGCTAGCACCGTTCCCGGGATTAAGGCCACCATGCAGTCCGATGAACGTGGACATCGTGAGGACCGCCGACTAGTTCCTCTGAATGCCACCCACTACCAAACTCTCACACAATCGGTTCCGGCGTTACTGAATTCCCGTGCCTTCAAGAACAAGGAGACCTTCTCTCACTGCCTTTCTGGGAGCTATCCCATCCCCTTCCTGAATATGGCATGCGAGTTAGTCAGCGCTGATGCTGGCACATCCAACTTCTATTTGTACCCCACCCGCATCCACGGCATCGACATCATCTACATGAATTTGACCCCGACTGGCAAACTGCTCAGTGATCTACGTGTGAGCAAGTTTCGTCAACTGGTTCGCGGGGAAAATCCCCGCAACTCCTTCCGAAGCCTCGACATTATCCGTAAGTACTCCGATGACATCGTGGAGCTCACTTTCAACGTGGACGATCCTTCATGCCCGCTGGATGGGGATGCTTGCTCTTGCAAGTGGTTCTGGCACTGCAAGTGCTGCCCGCACATCCTTGTCTTGGCTGGGTATCACCTTCGGGATGGGCTTGACATCTTTGGCATGAACGAGGAAGCCTTCCCCGCCAACCGTCCGAAGACTATGCGACAGAAAATAGCAGCAGAAGCTGCAAAGTGAAAGCAACACCTGTCAGTGCAAGCTCCATAGCTTGATAGGAACATAGCTTGATTTCATCTTTCCTGAGCTCATACTTTTGCACCGCTGTGCATAATTGATAGCAGTAACTTTTTTGTTAATACTGTATTTTACATTTGTGTTCCCGCGACAACGTGTGATTCCTAGAGTTTTGTGCTTTTGGTCCCGCGACAACGTGTGATTCCTAGAAATTTGTGCTTGTGGTCCCGCGTCAGTCCTGCCAGGCTTGCCCAATAGTGAACACGTGTTTTTGAAAATTAAATATTGCCAGCCTGTATGCATCGTTCCGTAAACTTGGGTATAATTTCCCCACACCCGAGTCTGCTGTATAATTTTTGTAAATATTCTGTCCGTAAATATCAGTCTTCTTTGTGTCGCTGCGACAATAATGAGTCCCGTACTCCCTGTTTGTCGCACTGCGACAATAATGAGTCCCGTACTCCCTTTTGTCGTCCCAGAGTATAACTGCTATGTCGCATGGTGCGACAAAAATAAAAGATCATGCGACACAAGTGAAGTGCTACCGATTGACATACATAACTAAAACGAATTTCACATTAGTACGTTGTCGAATCCACTCTATGAAATGTTCGTCAAAGCGCGCGTACCGGACCGAAAAATAAAAGGAGCACTGGGGCAGATCGGGTGAAGACTCATAGAGGCCCTCCAATATCTCGTTAAGCAGGGCCCACTCCGTTTGGCCCCCAAATCGGGCTCTCCATAGTATTTTTGTGAACTTCGGGGGAGTAAGCTCTCTGAAGGGAGGAAGAGGTGGATGCATTATATAAAGCCGTAAAAACATATTCGTTTTTAATTCGTCACTCTGAAATACGACACGAACGGCAGCGCAATATCTATCCGTAACGTAAACCTCGGAAGATACGCCTTGAAACGTCACTCTGAAATACGATACGCAATTCATGGGGGCTACATCCTAAGAACTGTAAGGCTAAATGCCTAAGAAGGTGAGGGTTTAAAGTGGACTCAGTTCCCCCCAATATCCTAAAAACACCTTGAGGGACGCCTCATCGGTGTAAGAAGACTGGTACCAGCTCAACAACAAAGACATCAAAGACATATACAAAGGTATGCACCCTATATTGTGAGGTCACAACTCTTCTAAGAGGGGAGATCTGTCAGGGATATGACCGATGACATATGTGGCATACATATCATACGTGTCATACCTATCATACATGTCATGTCATGTCATGTCATGTCATGTCATGTCATGTCATGTCATGTCATGTCATGTCATGTCATGTCATGCCATGTCATGTCATGTCATGTCATGTCATGTCATGTCATGTCATATGTTATAATATGACATACAGTCGTCGAGTATCGTCAGTACGGTCCACTATGACATGTACAGTCATAATCGTATCTGTCATCCACTCACCATGAGTGACATCTGTCATCGAGAGGCTGAGTACAACATCTCGATGATGAAGCGGCAAGACAAGTTCTTGAAGAACAAACTGTTCTGAGAAGACGCGTCTTCGCTTCAAGCATGAATTGAACACCATGCGGGTATCAACAGGCTAATTCGACCAGCCGATACTGTTAGTTCACCCAATGTTCTCGGGTTCACAACCCGATAGTGGTAACGCTTATGAAGCGTGAGGACATTGAGGTATATGGGGAGCATTGAGCTCAAGCAGATGATTCTCTGGACACCAGAGACTGCACTCATCCCCACTAAATACTTGTTGCGAGTTGCTACAATTCAATAGCAGCCGCATAGTCTGAAAGGTTGAATATCAACCTTGACACATATAGGGGCCATTCAGGGGGGCAATCGATGCCTATCGACTGCCCACTGCCTACTCAAGACCCTCCTTATCATCAGAGTGATATTGAGCCTTATTATGGTGGTCACCACGACACGACAATCACCAATGCAAATTCCAAGCCCTTCATAAGCACCGTGAAATGGCCCAAAGTTCTTACTCTCATGGGATACCTCCCTCCTCACTTTGGTACTGTCCTCAACACGATAGGTGTTCCCCGTGGTAAGATTAAACCACTCCTTAAAAAACTTTCAAGAATTTGTAGGCAACACACCAAAAATAGGCGAGACGTTTTTCTGTTAAACACCACCACCACCTTAAACACGGACCCGCATACAGTTGACATCTCGAGCAATGAAACCATGACAGAAACAGAAGCCGTGCAACAGTCAAACGACTTCCTTCAAACCCTCCTGCAATAATTTTCAAAAGTCTTGCAATTTAAGATGGTTTCGTCTCCCCAAGGGGAGGGGCCGTCGACCCCCCCTCCCCGCCATCCCCCCTCTCCCCCGCCATCCCCCCTCTCCCCGCCCACCCGGCCACCTTCCTCAACGTCTCCAAAAACCCCCTTAATTCCTCGACTTCCCTCCCCACCGCTCAGATTCAGCCACCCCTCCACCCACCCGGCCATGGCTGCTTCTCCATCTTCTAGAGTTTTTTTGCCGAGCACTTCGCTTTTTCTCTAGATGTCGCCCTGCTGAAAAGTGGGCTGAGCCCCTTTGTTGGGCGCGCTATAGCAGAGGGAGTAGCCCCTGGTGTTTTCACTAGCCTGCTCTGCAGGGATACCGCACTCTCAGGACCTTGTCCCCTTTGCTAGCGTAAATGTTTTATTATTATTATTTCCCACTATCGGTAACCCCAAAATTTCGATTTCAAATGTCACTTGGGAGCGACTTCCTGATTTTGAAAAAAATCGTCATTCGACCCCCTCAGCATAACCCCTTAAAAATGGGAATTTTTTGTCAACGCGTCAGGAGTGGTACTGCATGACTCGACCCTCATGGGGAAACAGAAACTGTACCGAAAGAAGCCGGCCATCCGGCAACGAAAAATCCTAACTGGGGTCAAATTCTACGGGGGAAACGTTGGTGAGGTCAAAATAGTCGTGCGGTAAGCCAATTTTCCGGCAGCAGAGGTGCTGCTGGCCAGAGTGTTGAAGGCGTAGATGTCGGTATTTCCAGAATGAAAACGCAGAGATGTGGCGAAACCAAAAAAACGCCGATAAGACGGGGTGAAGGTCTCGTTAAATCCAGTTGAAGTTGGTCGAAAAAAACACAATTTTCCGAGGTACGTGCGGAGGTACGTGCGGAGGTACGTGCGGGTTACGTGCGGGTTACGTGCGGGTTACGTGCGGGTTACGTGCGTGATCAAAGTAGGCGAGAAAACGGATGCCACACCAAAGATGGTGGACCGATAACCTGACAGAAAAGGCTACTGTAATATATGTTATATATTAGGCTGGCGGAAGCACTTGCAGGGAGTGGCACCGTGATTCACTGCAGACTAAGATGAGATAATAAAATAACTTTGGGGTTTTATTATCGCGGAACGAACTGGCGGAAGCAAGCTGACGTGGCACCTCGGGTCAAGGGGTGATCAGAGAGAGTGTGACTGCCCCCCACCTTATGGGGGGGGCTGAAAGTCTCATCTCACATCAACATGTCCGTTTACAAGTATTTAGTGTCCTGGTCCCACGCCAGCGGCACCCATCGCATGATACGCCAGCCATGTTTTCCCCTTCGCCTGAGGCCTGTGCTACACCGGATTTTGGTACACTGCGGAGAAGCAAATAAGATTCGTTTCGCCGGGTCATACAGTCGTCTCCTATGACCCGGCGATCATTTTCAGACGAGTTATTAAATCTATAAATCACAGTCCGCGCGATCAGATTATAATCGACATTCGCCTTATCGAACGTGCGAAACGACTTAAAAAGGAATATTTCGGGCAAACGCGCGTCGGTCCGACGTGGACATCATCATAAAAACGTGCTCGTGTGTACAGATCGCGTCCGCGTCGTTTGAAAAATATAAACGTTTGAAAACTAGACGACCCCATCTTGAACAGTGTCTGTGATTGGTATAATGCAGCATATTCTAGTCCAGCGATACACGATCTTCGCACCCCACCTAGCCGGTGGTCTCTCTGAACCGTTCCCGATTTTTTGATCTGATGATCCAGGATTTGTCCCAGGCGACATTTGCGTGACATTTGGTGCAAATGTTGTCCAACCGGAGTTATGACAGACAAGGGAACGTATTCAATTGGCCGCCGGAGCATTTCCATTCACCGGCTACCCACGACCAATAGAACATTAACGATAAAAAAACCGTATCTGATCCGATTCCTCCGAATATCCCCAATCATTATATTTTGCACTGTTAAGAAACAGGAAAGGTGTGCGCAAGCATCTTTTTAACTACCATCGTTTCACTGGCTCACCCCCATTTTCCACTGTTTTCATTGGCCCCCCCCGGGACCGTGATTTCCTATAACGATTTCGAGGTCCCAAATGTTGGACGATTATTTGCTTTTTGGCATTTCACAAATAATGACCTCGCATGACATCGCCGGATGACAGTCGCGACAGGAGCCAATGAAATCGCTGCGATCAACACATTTGCTTTCCCAAGTTTCGGTGTAGCACAGGCCTGAGACACAGACAGTCAACCGTGACATGACATGCCAAGCGAAGGTGACATGACATGACATGACATGACATGACATGACATGACATGACATGACATGACATGACATGACATGACATGACATGACATGACATGACATGACATGACATGACATGACATGACATGACATGACATGGCATGACATGACATGACATGACATGACATGACATGACATGACATGACATGACATGACATGACATGACATGACATGACATGACATGACATGACATGACATGACATGACATGACATGACATGACATGACACACAGCGTTTTAGGTCCATATTTATTTTCACATCAAGTATAAAAGCCCAGAGACGTCATATGGCGTCTTTGACCCAGAATTCGAGTTCTTTGGTTTTCATTGCCTGATTTGTCCGCTTATTCGGAATTAGTGTATTCTGCTAACTTTGACGGCTTCGAAGTATCCTACGTGGCGAATTGTCAAAATTCGGCGGCGCGCTCTTTCAGTATCCCTCAGAAGGGCATGTTTAGCAAAATTGTCGGATGGAATCTCCGGTCTTGCCGCGGTTTGACCGGACAGCGCGCCAACGTCCTCCCGGTTTCCGCTAGGGGGACGGTGCGAGAACAGGTGTTCCGCTCGGTGAAAACGAACTGGCTAAGCTCCATAAACAGTCCGGCCGAGTGCTTTTATCATGCATCTCGGAAACCCGGATAATACGAAATACTGACTGACAGTACAGTACTACTGTACTGTCATCCTAGCTACTAGCGGAGTCACGGTTCCGATCAGAGACAGGTCAGGCTAGGGGCTATCAGAGCCCATAATAATAACCCTGAACCTAAAGTCCAGCACACCACCCGGAGCTGTGACTGTAAGGGAATCCACATCCCGCTGCAACTTGACCAACTGAGCACTGAGCCGCTCAATGGCCGAAGCCAGGCCAGTGTCAGTGGTGCAAGATGCTACAGACATGGGGCGCCCTGCAGTGCGCTTGCCCGAGAGCCGCCCGCAGCGGTACTGCTCGCGCACGCGCGCCTGCAGAGTGAGCAGACTAACAGCCGCACGCTGGTCAGCTCGAGCAAACGAGTCAACCAGCGTGGCGTAAGCCGGCCCAGACAGAGCAGAGAGGAATTGTCTCTTAACAGCGTCTTCGGGCAGCGTCGTCAGACGCTGTGCATCCCGAAGACAGCTGTTGAAGAGGCGAATCCCCGCATCAGGGTCACACTCGTCAGAGATCCTCACCTCAAGCAGCTCAGTCAAAGCATCGAACGGGGTCGACGCGTCAGCAAGCATACGCACCACCTCCAGGGTGGCGCGTTTGCCATCAGCAGGAACATCCGCGCCAGAAGCCTCTACCCAATTACGGGCAGGAGACCCTGGCGCAGTCAGCAGCAGCAGCACAGAGTACAAGAGTTCATTTGCAGCAGGCAGAACAGGGGTGTCAGCAGCAGCCAGGTCAAACAGGGGTGCAAATGATGGCGACTGCAACGTGAAGAGCTGCTGCAGCTCGGATACCAATTGAGAAAAAATGTCCGAAGCTGATGTTTCGTCCCCACGGAATTTTGCAGCTTTGTCGCCCAGTACTTTTGTCGCCGCGGTTTTGGAACTTTGCACATCGAACGAGTCCCTGCGCAACCGATGCACGAGAGTGGCAGCCGCAGCTGACGCCTCCGACGCAGCCGAATCCAAATGCGGAGTTGTGGGCGTGGCTGCATTCAACGCCCCAACATCATCGAAAATTGTCGCTAGTTTTCGCGCTCTAGCGCGAGTACGTGGTCTCTAAGGCGTTTCCATTACAAAAATGACAGTGAGATGGGGAGCGTGGGCTAGTGTGGCGGCAGTAGTTAAATCAGTAGACGCAGCGGCCAATTCCTGCAGAAGTCTCAGCGATAAAAACAACATCAAACAGGTCATGAGCCGATTGGCTAAAAGTGGTTGCGACCCACAATACGCGGAATGCCCTCTCCACCGGCCAGGTGAAACGTAAAAAGAAGCCATAGCGAGCGACGATATTGCTGCCGAAAAATGTTCCAAACCGATCTCCACCTCAAGGAGAGGCCATACTGCGAAAAGGTCAACTACTGCCTAAGGGGGCGCCCACCCCATCTCTGTGTCAAAACTTAGCCAATCATGGCAACAACTAGGCGCTGTGCCATCAGAATTACCGGGAAAGTGGTGACGCGCATAATCTGCGAGAACAGGTGTTCCGCTCGGTGAAAACGAACTGGCTAAGCTCCATAAACAGTCCGGCCGAGTGCTTTTATCATGCATCTCGGAAACCCGGATAATACGAAATACTAACTGACAGTACAATACTACTGTATTGTCATCCTAGCTACTAGCGGAGTCACGGTTCCGATCAGAGACAGGTCAGGCTAGGGGCTATCAGAGCCCATAATAATAACCCTGAACCTAAAGTCCAGCACACGGTGGCGCTGCTTGAGGGAACGCTCATTAGGTCTAATCTCAAAACGAGAAGATTCTGTCCGACAGTTTTGTCGATCTTTGCATGATTAACAATATTTTAAAAACGGACAACACCTTAGGAGTTCAATATATTAAGTTTAGTACTTCGACAGCCTAGCGACATCCCGCGGAGATAGAGCGGAAGAAGTGCTTCATACCGCCAGCGATTCGTTGAGCGGATGAAGCGCATCTGCGCGTTTTAAACGTTTTACATAAGTTCACTTAGTTGTGTTAAGTAGCTACAGCCACTCCCTTGGTCAGAACGCCAAGAGAATGGCGTTTCGAGGATCGTGGCGTTTACCGCTCCTCGCCACTCGAAGCGAGGACCCCAAGATCCGCTTCGAGTGACCAAATCTGAGCGGGCAAGTTACCTAGCGCCCAAAGTATGTCGTGTGCAACATATTTTGATGCTAGCATGCTGCGGATGTTCTAATCTATTCATTAATTAACACCGCTGAAACAGCTCTTTACACTGGCGGAACGTGAGAAGTGCTCTTCACAACATGCAAGGCGGGTCTCGTGAGCGGCTCAGATGTCACGCGACGGGCGGGGGATTCGATCTACCGACCGATGTAGCATCTGAGTGCAAATGTGAGGTTTCATTACAACTCTAAGTCGCTGTATGACATGACATGACACTCGCGTTCCGAACCGTTGCGTTGCGTTGGTAGGAACTTGAACTGGAGTGACATTCGATTGAGGGCACGTGTGCATCTCCTGTCGTGTGAAAACGGAACCAGCAACCACACTCTCGGAACTCAAGAACAAGGAGGGAAGAGGGCGTGGTGCGGGCACCCTGCGTCTCACGAAAGTGATAAAGAATGAAGATGTCCATGCATTTTGATTTCTATAAGCATCACTTAGTTTTCACACATCGAAAAATATTTCGACAGACGTTTCTGGGGAGGAGGAAATTGCTGTATATAGTTGACGATGGAATTCGCAAGCAAGCTTGTCCTGGCTGACATTGACGGTACACCCGCTTTCGTGCAAAACTCGCGCAGTTTGGAACCTTGAGTGTTTATGTTCGATTCTGATCTCGCGCTACCATGCCATTCAGGTTTGGAGGAAGATATATATATCGATGAACTTCAGGATGGTATCGCTTCTGCGGCACAGGAACAAGCACAGGTACAAAGCATTCATCTTTTAAAACAAGAGTTTCTCAAAGACAAGTTAAGCTGAATGAACCAGTTCAAATTTTAGAGTCGTATTTTATGCCGCCAATACCAGTGTGGTGCTGTTCTGGTCAGGCTTGGATCCAGACAGCTCAAGAGGAGGGAGAGGAGCCCTCGGAGTTCATCGGGAGCTTGCTCACCCTTGTGCGTAAGTATATGAGCCTCCGCGGGGGTCGTGAAGGTATGGCCTAAAGGATTGATAGTTGAATCACTAGATGGCATTCTACATAAACCTGCCAAAATCATCCTCACGGCGCCCTTTTAATGCAATGCGCCGTTTCAGCCTTTTGAGCGTAAAGAGGAATTTGTAAGTAGCATCCACAGGATTCAGAATACAAGTATATATTTTCATTCATAGGCATAATTCATGACCACGAACATGTCGAGAAAGTCTTGACTATCGTGCCTGATTCTTGCACACCTTCAGGCGTGCGACAAGGAGCTCTTGGGACGACCACCCGACTTCAGCCTTGCGCTAAGAAGGGGGCGCAGCAGTTTTACAATGCCGTGACCCACGCGCGCCAAGCAGAGGAAAAAATCAAAAGGGTGGAACGCACGAAGCTAACGGCTCGACTTGGGGTAAGTTCTCGCTCCCGGTGTGCTCCACATGAATTTAGCTTCCGCAATTAATGTGGTTCTCGTGAGGAATAGGTTGAAGAGACCCCTCGCAGTATCCTGAATGATCGTACCCAACCGCAGGAGACTGCCGAGAAGCAAGAACGTGAACGCCTCATAAGCTTGGGTATGGATCCTGATGCAGTGGTATGAACCTACCTTGAAACTGAATTGCTTCTGTTCCCTGTGGTCCGTGCCTCGGAGTACATCGAGAAAAAACACCTCGCAACTGCCACTCAGGTGTCGCTCTCGTGGACTGTCCGTTTAGTGACTTCATTTCAGCAGGCTTGAAACAAGCGGCAGGGGCGACGGTGAACACAGACCGCTGTTGTGTCCGCAGGCGGAGATGAAGCAAGGCACGAGCATCCAAGAGTGGTTCGCTGACTCCGAGATCGGCACCGAGGAAGAAAGCGACTCTGAGGAAGGAGAGACGCTCGTGATTGTGCCTGGATCCTTTGTGCACGCCGGCTATGCAGGAGACGACGCGCCTCGCTCCGTCTTTCCCTCCGTTGTTGGCAGACCTCGTCACCAGGTAAGTTCTGAGATTTTAAAAGTTCTCATATTCTGTGGCTCTAGCTCTAACGTGCCCCGACAAACCTCCGTCTGGTCGTCAAAATGCTGTTGGTGCCCAGCGTGTGTAATAACGGCGACGACGTCGCGGTGGCACCTCTTGTGTGCGGAGCAGGGCGTTATGGTCGGAATGGCGCAGAAGGATGCCTACGTTGGTGACGAGGCCCAGGGGAAGCGTGGCATACTCACCTTGAAGTACCCCATCCAGAGGGACACCATCGTTGACTGGGATACCATGGAAAAGCTGCTGCACCACACCTTCTATAACGAGCTACGGGTTGACAGCTCTATGGCCAGTGTGCTGATTGGGATGGCCCCCGGGTGGTTCCCGTCTCCACGTCACGAACTCCATCCAAACCCTTGCCATCCTTTGACGGCATTTTGATTGCAGAGTGAAAAGCCGACCGAGCATCAATCCCCTTCCAATTTGTTTACCCCACCCCAACCCTTGCCAACCATTGATCGCATTATGCACTTCCGATCCATCGTCGGTCCCCTTAGAAAACCCTATGGGTATGCGATAAGCATCTGAGGCAAAATCAACCGTTTTCGATGTTTAATCGGTTGCCTGGGCAAACAGCATCCGGACAACGAAGATTCTACGAATGGCGCATACCCCTTAGCGTATTGCATCGTCGTTGCTTTTCCGAGGCGCCTCTGATTTATACCTGTCGAAGCACAGCCTCGGATCTCTCTCACATCTCAGTTTTCTGCCATTCGTGCGAGAAACAACACTCGTGCAAGTGCACCTCTTGCGAGGATAGCCAGAGGCGTCCTCGGGGGAAGGAGCCGTGTGGCTGTCTGCGCTGAGCGAGGGCGGGGGAGTGACACGGTGCTGCAGCACACCACCGAGCCACCAGGCGAGGCTGATGCAAATGCTGTTCGAGACCTTCGACGTGCCTGCAGCCTGCATCCACTCCAACGCTGAGCTGGCCTTGTACGCCAGCGGCCGTATGACAGGGGTCTCGCTCGCCATCTCCGAGCAGTCCACGCGTATCATCCCAGTGTATGAGGTCTGTTCTGGCCTTCCATCTGCAGCGCCCGGTGTGCAAGGGGTGCATGGGCGCTCACCTACCCGAGCAGCATAGACCGTCCATTCGCTCCTGCCATTTCTGTTTGTGAAGTGAGACCGTTGCTGTGATGGACGACCATGGTGCCGAGGTTTTGGGCGATAGAGTTGAGAGGGCCATGGTGCTGGGTGGTGATAGTACGGAGGTGCTGGGTAATGATAGTACCATGATGCTGGATGCCGGACTGGAGTTGAGAGTACCGTAGTGCTGGATGCCAGACCCGTTTGTGCCGAGGTGCTGGGTGATAGACTAGATTGTGCCGAGGTGCTGGGTGATGGAGGTGAGAAGGTCTGGGGTACTGGGTGACGGAGCTGATGGTGGCGAGGTGCTGGGTGACGGAGCTGATGGTGGCGAGGTGCTGGGTGACGCAGCTGATGGTGGCGAGGTGCTGGGTGACGGAGCTGATAAGGGCCAGAGTGCTGGATCATGTGTGTAGTACAAGCGTGTGGCCGTAGAGGGGAGGAGTCAGGCGACAATTGTCCAGAAGAGATCGTGTCACACGCAGTAATCAAAGGGCACCAGAAGCAGACGCTCGTAAATCTTTGGGAGGATTGAGGGGCCTGGTTGCACCAGCGTCACACGTCGCATGCGTGTCTCACGCGCGGAGGGGTGATGCGTGTCTCACGCGCGGAGGGGTGATGCGTGTCTCACGCGCGGAGGGGTGATGCGTGTCTCACGCGCGGAGGGGTGATGCGCTTGGGATGCTACAGGGATGCGAGGTGTCGCACGCCATCCGAGTCATGGATATCGGTGCAAACGACCTCACCGAGTTCATGATGAAGCTATTAACCGAGCGTGGGTGCGCAGCCAGCCTGCTCGATTCTCCATCTCTGAGCTCGGATGAGCTGCCTGCCTCACCCTCTCCTCCAGCGTGTGACTCTGGGTGGCGGCGGCGGGCATCGAGCGGAGCGCAGATACTCCTTCACAACGACTTGTGAGCGCGACATCGTAAGGGACATCAAGGTCGATAGCCCTCCATCTTGCTTGTCGAGCGCTGCCCTACCCTCGTTCCCACTCGGTCTCGTCAGCCTCGTTCCCACTCGGTCTCGTCAGCCTCGTTCCCACTCGGTCTCGTCAGCCTCGTTCCCACTCGGTCTCGTCAGCCTCGTTCCCACTCGGTCTCGTCAGCCTCGTTCCCACTCGGTCTCGTCAGCCTCGCTCCCACTCGGTCTCGTCACCCTTGCTCCCACCTGGTCTTCACAATCCTCTCCGTTTCTGTCCTAGTCCACAGCATATGTCGCCATGAGTCATCCCCGGATTGGAGGGAGGGATGGCTCTGAGTGCGGTACCGGTCTCGAAGCAGCACACATGCCGTCCCATCCGCGCATCTGCGGTTGGCTGAAGTCAACATTGCGGGTGGCGCCCGCGGGTGAGGGGCTCACATGGCAACTTGGGAGTGGAGATGGGGGGAATGCTGCTCGCAGGACAAGCTGTCATACGCCGCCGAGGACTTCGATCAGGAGATGCAGCGCAATGCGGCGGAATGCGAGTCAAGTTATGAGCTCCCAGATGGGCAGGTGAGCAGGCTCCCGCATGCATCACCGCGGCGGCTCCAGCGACTGGTCTCTTGGAATTATCATGTGGTACAGACATGGTGCATGCTATGATATATGATACAAACATATGCGTGGTGGCACAGCACAATCACGCATGATAATACTTACGTGTATGTGCGCGATGCAAATTAGCATGCCACCGGCTCTTGAGGAGGGGGCATGATGCGGGGCGCCACCTTGCGGCCATCAGGTGATTACTGTTGGAAGCGAACGATTCCGCGTGATGGAGGCGCTGTTCTTCCCGCACTTTCTCGGGTCTGAGGCCACAGGTGGGTGCTTGTATCCCCCCTCACACCCGCGAGCTCTGCTTTCTGCGGCGGCTTGTCGAACATCGGCCTGGGGCCTGCTTCCCACCGAGTGACGAGGCTGAAGCGGTGACGAGGCTGTAGCGGTGCCGCGGCAGTAGTTGGCACGCCTCATTTCAAACGGTGAAGGCACAGGGGAGCTGGCTGCGGGTTGGATGCTGCAGGGCTGCACGAGCAGGTGTTCGATGCAATCATGGCGTGCGCGTGCGGTACGCCTGGCCTCCGTTGATCATGGGGCTGCCAGAGGCCGCCGCAGGAGCAGTGCTCCCACTAGTCACAGCTTCCGGATCGAGTCTTCGTCTTCCTGTTTTGATATCTACCAATTTGCGCGCGGAGGCCTCGAGCTGCACAATGATTGACCTTGCCGCATTTAATTATTTGGCTCATTCGTCTATACTTCCCAGTAGAGGTCACGATCTACACAATAACCGACTTTGTCAGATATACGTACATATTTGCCTATCTATCTCTACGTCCCTGCAGAGGCCTCGCAACGCATCGGACGGTCACATCGATCGCAGCAAATTGCACCCCAGTTCCACGGCCGCGTGAGGCGACCCAATCTGCATGCTTGCGGAACGACAACACGCCGACCAAACCCCAAAAGGACTGCAAAGGCGATATTCCCTTGGCCCTTGCGACTACAGGGCACAAATTGGCGACATGGCCTTCTGTCCTCTTGTTGTCTCGGAGCGCGGAAGAGGCCCGGGAAGATTGAGAGGGATGGAGGGGGCGGTTGCTCGCCATCGCAGAAATCCGTGCAGACATGTTTGCCAACATCGTGCTGTGCGGAGAGGGGTCCCTCGCGCCTGGGCTCTTGGAGCGGCTCGAGAGGGAGATGGTGAGCCTTGCGCCCTCCTCGATGCGCGTGCGTCTGGTCGCCTCGCCAGAGCGCCGCTACTCCTCGTGGATCGGCGGCTCCGTGCTCGCGAGCCTCGCGGCCGGGCGCACCAAGATGGTCACCCGGGCGCTGTACGACGAGGTCGGGCCCGAGGCGGCGCTGCGCATCTCCGAGGCCGCCTTCCGCCGCGAGCAGCACGCGCAGTCCGCGGGAGCTCTCCCGAATGACGCACCTCACGTGGCGGTGAGCCTTGAGTGTCCCTCACCACCGCCGCCTCCGCGTCCGATCTCGCCACCGTCGATGCCCAGCAACTGCAGCGGCAACGGGTGAGAAATGCGCCTTCCGCTCGACCGTCAATGCTGACTTTCGCCCCTTCCTCCTCCTCCTCCTCCTCTCTGTGCTCATCCTAGATTCTTCGATTCTTCTCGCCGGGAGAGTTCTCTGGACCTCCCGCTGCTTGCTGTGTGCTGTGGTTGTTGAGGACGCATGCACGCGAGGGATCAGCCCAAGGAAGAGCAGGGCACCACGCGTCGGCGGTGACGTCGCGGAGCGGGGCTGTGGGCTCAGCAGCACTAGTGAGAAGGGCGCCGGCGAGGTGGTCAGCTCGGGCAAACCAGCAGACAGCAACTGCATGCTCTTGCGCCTCGGGCATCTGTTGTCGCAGCCGCTTCCGGAGCCGGCGCCGCCAACAGCACCCCCTCCAGTCCCAGCACATCCACTGTCGCAGCCGATGGTGCCACCGCCACCCCCGCCCCCGCCCCTGCCCCCACCAGGCCCAGCACGTGCACTGCTGCAGCCAGTAGCACCCCCTCCACCCCCTCCACGTGCCTTCATCTTACCACGTCCAGCGCCGGGTGGACGTGCCGCGTTGCTGGCAGACATCCACCAAGCGAACGGAGTGCCCTCACCCCTCGGCAGCAGCCGCGGCCCCGTGCGCGGGGATCTCCTGAGAGCGATCCGCCAGGGCGCGGCCCTCCGCCGGACCCAGCCCCGCCGCAGCGAGGAGCTCGCCGGCGGCCAGCCAGGGACACCCCCTTCACACCCACAAGGCGATTTATTGAGCGCGATCCGCGCGGGCATTGCCCTGCGTCGGACCGAGGTCTCGACGCCCCCGCGGCAGTCGGCCGGTGCCTCGATGTTGGAGGACTTGATGCAGCACAGACGATCCCGCATGAATCTCAGCGCGGCGCCGCCGAATCAGCCTCCTGCACACGCCAGCGCCCGTGCAACCTCCACACCCACACCCCGCCCGCCCCGCCCCCACCCCCACTCCCATCTTCCAGAGCATTCTCATTCCCACGTGCCCCCCACCCCCGCCTCCACCCCATCCGCATTCCCATATGGGCCCCCACCCCCACCTCCGCCCTAACTCAGCTCATGGTGCTACGCCCTTCGTTCCATTCAACGGGGCGTCGCATACGCCGCCTCTACCACCGCCGCCGCAGAGCCATTTCGCGTGTCCTTCGAAATGCCGCGAATGCCCCGCAATCATGACGTCCACATGCAGCGTCCTCGATGGCCATTGGCTGTGCGAGCTTTGCCACTCTCGGAACCCGATTGGCGCACTGGAGCGGCGGAGCCCCCCCCAGCCACACGGTGAGAGCTGACATCCCGCCACTCACCACTCCACTCCCTGGACTGCCATGTCATATACCAGCTCTTGCATCCAAATACGTCCATCGAGACGCAAACTCCCAATGCGGTGCCCAGCGGTGCGTTGTTTGCGTCATTCTCTTTGCGGAGATGACATCTGGGGGGACGATGCGGGGCACGCGCAGGGACGTACTGGCTGGCCCCAGTGTCGAGCCCTGAGGCAGAACGAGTTGCCACACATAGCTCTCGCCCTGTGCTTGGCGCCAGTTGTCCAATGGTCGTGTTCTGCATCGACATCTCAGGTGAGGCCGCCCGCAGTGAGGGGAGGCGGTCCTGCCCTACAGCCGGCGCCGGCGAAGGAACATGATTGAGGGGCCGTGGCCCATGCCGCACAGTGACGCGCTCGAGCCGCCGCCTTTCCTTCGTGCAATCTGCACCGGAGGATCGATGGCTGTTGTGACATCTTGGTCATGAGGCGAGGTGAGGTTTCTGCAGGCAGCATGAGCGTCACCACGGAGGTTCCTGGAGGAGTGGCGCTCCCCCGAGGCGGGCGCAAGGTGCACGTGTCGAGGTGCGCTGCGCCCAACCCGCGCGCCTTGCCCCATCAGGGGCACCGACTGACTGGCGCCGGGAAGCTCAGCTCATGACACGGCGCATCTTCTATCCATTCAGGTAGCCCTCAGTTCATGAAACGCTGTGTTCTCGCCTTACAGCGGTGGATGTCCAGCACACGGCGTGTCGCATCTGTCTCCTTGCACCCTTTACCACCCTTTTCCATGCAGGAAGAACAGGACTGCCGAGCACCCCAGCCATGCATCATCCTGGTACTACAAGTGCCGAGCGCCCCAGCCATGCATCATCCTGGTACTATAATTTCCCAGCTCTGCATCATGCTGGTACTATAGGCACCTGCCTATTTGAGCATATGTGGCGATGCGGCACGGAGGCATGCCTTAGACGTGGCGGCAGTCGGTGAGGAGGCGGGCGGGCGGGGCGCCTTGAGCTCCGCAGGCTGGACTGCGTACGGGCGGCCGTCCACGCGTACCTGCAGGCGCTCAAGGAGGAGCACCCAGACTGCGTGCCCGCTCTGGTCACCTTCGGTAGCTGTGTGAATGTGTACAGTGGCAGCAGCCGCCTGGCATCCCTGGACGGCATGGCCAACCTCGGTGAGCGCCATGCACGGCCCCATCATGCCCCATCATGCCCTTCTTGCCTCTCCGGCCCCACCATGCCCCCCCGTCCCTCCATCATTTGCGACGACTCCAAGCTCATGGTGATGCATCCCTTGGATGACGTCAGCCAAGAAGTCAAGTCACCAAGGACAAACTCTGAGCGCACGGTTATGATCTGCTGCACGGGTGCAGTGCGAAGTCTGATGGTGGGTATTGCTGCTCGGGGTCTCAGGTAATTCGGATCGCCTCCTGAGCCACGGGCAGCGCCTCCAGCAGCGCGAGATGGGCGCTGCGCGGGACTCCGCGGACGCTCTCATCAACAAGGTGCGCGGCCAAGCCGCCGCTGCTCAGCACTCGCCCACTAGCAAGCCTTTCGTGGCGGGTGGCGCTACTGCGGCGCATACTACCTTCCCGCCTTGCTCCGAGATCTTTGCCTTGTCCTTTTCGTGCCTTTATATCACCCGGCGTAGAGGCTCTGGGCACCGTGCTGGGTGTTTGCCTGTGTGCCGCCCACCTGCCATTCATGACCTGCCCAGTCACGTGTGGCTGTGCGTCACCCCTGGTTGGCCTGAATCACTTCCAGGGCTCTCGCCACGTCATTGCATTCCCCGCGCCTCGTGCCGGCCGTAGATCTTTCGGCTGCGACGGCATTGCCACCATGACGCCACAATGTCCGTCACCAATCTTCGCTCGGATGAGGCAGATAACAGCACGCTGGGTCGAGCGGAATGCGAAGAAGCGGAGTGCTTTCATCCTCCACTGCGAAATTGGAGTTCTTGCAGCAAGGGCCGCGTGCCCGCGATACAAAGGGTGGAGTTAGTGGCACATGACGAGGTCAGCTTCTGTGGGGTGGGGGAGGCGCAGCTGTATGCGGTGGAGGCGCAGGGCTGCACGGCGCTCGGTCCTGCGCTGGCGCTCGCTGTGGGGCTCACTGAAGGCAAGCCCGGGTCCAAGATTGTGGTGTGCACGGACGGTTTGGCCAACTGCGGGGTCGGCTCGGTGCAAGCGGGCAGCAGGTGATGACTGGGGAGGGAGGACCCTTCGCGCTTCTTGTTAGGCCACGCTGAGGGACGCCACTCTGCGCCCGGGAGACGCTGGCTCTGCATCCCGGATCGTGTCCCGCGTGCTGTGGTGATAAACGTGGGGTCTCGATGAAGCGCGCGATGTACTCCCACACTGTCGGATGCTCGTGGACGTTCACGGGGTGTTCGTGGGGTCCATGGCAGACAACCCGTGGCCTTCTACTCAGAGATGGGTAAGAGGGCGGCCGCCCAAGGCAGCATGGTGTCAATCGTCACCGTGGAGGGCGAGGCTTGCAGTATGGAGAACCTCGGGACCTGTGCTGATCTCACTTCAGGTCACAAACTCCCCCTCTGGATTGCTGCTCAGTGCCACCCTCCACCTGGATCGCCGCTCAGCGCCACCCTCC
>LGRX02009982.1:0-43558 GCA_001247695.2 Cymbomonas tetramitiformis | reverse complement strand
CACTGCTCAGCGCCACCCTCCACCTGGATCGCTGTTCAGCGCCACCCTCCACCTGGATCGCTGCTCAGCGCCTCTGCGCAGTGTTGGCCAGAGACGTGACTGACTTGGATGACCGTGCGGCGCAGTGCGGCACCGTCCGATGCTGCGCTTGCTTGTCTGGATGAACGGCCAATGAATGCTTCCCCAGGTTCTGTGGCAACCAGGAGCTGCGAATAACAAGTGGGGAGGGAGCGGGGCGACCAGGCAATGTAGAAATCGTCGATCCTCTTGACCTGAGCAGCAAGGTGACGACCCAGGGCTGGCTGTCGTGATGTGACCATGGCGATCGGCGCGGCTGATGCGCATGGCCCGCTGATGCACGATGCACGCCAGTCGTTAGAATGCAAGGCGATGAGAAGCGATACACGTGTGCAGCCTTCGAGGGGGGTATTCAAGCAGGGTGATATTGCTATTGAGCCCTCCATCGCAGCGCGCCCGTGTGTCCATCGAACGGTTGGTACATACATACATGGTGGGCTGGCTTTTGTCAGCGGGCCTCATGCCGCTCAGTAGGGGTGCCCGACTAAAGTTGAGCCGTCCAATGTTTTCAAATCGGGAACATCGGAAGGTCCGAAGAGATTCCTGGGGAGCGACAAAGGAATGCATCGTATTTTGATCTATGGAATCGTACATGGACTGTCGGATTGCGATAATTACCACTGTTAAGAATGAACGGACCAGTTTAAGTTGTGCAGCTCTACCGCTCAGTGTGTCCATCGAGCGGGGCTGTCGGGGACCTCTCGCGTCTGACGTGGAAATGCTTCCGAACATTTGGGCAGGTCAAGGAGCTGATGCAGGCGGACGTCGTGGCCACCGAGGTGAGCTGCACGCTTCTCGCTGGCGGAGGCCTGCACGTGCAGACCCCCCCGGGCACGTCAGCAGCGCCGCCATTGAGGAGTGTTGCCGGTCCGGGGGGTGTCGTGGACGTTTTCACACGCACCGTTGGCAGCGCGAACTCCGACACTGATCTCAGCTTCCGGTGCCTCTTCCGCCTACCCCACTTGCTCCTCTCTACGTACTTCCCCTCTTCCTGAACTTCCCCCTCACCGCAGTCAGCAGCCGCCTCCTGCGACCTTCGCCCTCAGCATGGCCGCGCCATCCGCTCTGCGCGCCCGCTCGGAACTGCTCGGAACTGCTCGGAACTGCGGGCGCGCAGGAAGCTGCTATACTGGTCTGCGGGCGCGCTGTCGGTCTGTTCAGGCTTCTCGAAGCTTGGCGTTGGGCCACTAGGGGTACTTGCATCTCGCCGGCCTAAAAGCGCTGCTCTCTTACTGCGCAGGCTCAGGTTCAAGGACGAGGCCGAGGTGGCCTTGCGCGCCGCAGAGGCAGAGCGCAGCCACCAGGAGTCCTTGGAGTCGGCCGCGGAGAGCCCCGGCGGCGACACAGGCGAGGCCGAGCAACTCACCGCACACAATCCGGATGTGCCGCCGTCCATGATCTGCCCAATCCTGATGGAGGTGAGGGACCTTCAACTCGGGCACCTGACACCTGCAACGCGAGCCCCAGACCCCGATGAAGGTGAGGTGAGTTTCGGATGCGGGCAACGGTGGGCCAAAGCAAAATTCAAGATTTTCACATGGTTTTCGAAACCGGGCGAAGTAAGAGCCGAGGACAAAGAACACGACGTGCGCTATTAGCACGGCTTGCGAGAGTTCCGGGCTTGCCAGTGGCTAGTCTGCAGACCTGGGGCGGTGTGCCGCCTCGCTTGCTCATGGCCCCAAACCTTTCAAAGAAGTGAAGGAGCCGGGCGGCCCTCTGCAGGTGATGACCGACCCCGTGATGGCCGCCGACGGTCACTCATACGAGCGCAGTGCAATTGAGCAATGGTTCCAGGTGAACTGACAGACCTCCAGAGCCGAACTGACAGACCTCCAGAGCCGAACTGACAGACCTTCAGAGCCGTCCATTCGTTCCTTTTACCACACACAGCATTCATGCCATGTGGCACATCCAGAGCCGACCTGGCATTCGCGACCATCGCGCCACATGGCACGTGCAGAGAATGGCGCGCCTGCTCCCATCACCGCCCCTCGTACCCGGGCCGTACATGCAAGACGCGGCATGTGGCATGCTTGCATCAAAGTCCGCATTGTCAGTCCGTGTGGGGACTGGTCGCTGGCAGAGAGTGGGCAGCAACGAGGCTGGTGGGTTGCAAGGCCATGATGCACAGCAGGCTCCGAGGGGGGCAAGAGAGATCGGATGGCTGAGAGACGAGGCAGGGCGGTGGGATGTGAGAGATCGGATGGCTGAGAGACGAGGCAGGGCGGTGGGTGCGAGAGATCGGATGGCTGAGAGACGAGGCAGGGTGGTGGGGTGCGAGCGAGTCTGACACTGCGCAAGGTGAAGAGCAGAGCAGAGGGTGAGGGAGGCGGGCACTGAGCGGCTCGAGGTCCTTGCACAGATGTCGCAAGGCCCACCACGATCTCCGAAGACGAATCAGCAGCTGCAGAACTGTGAGCTGCTGGTCAACCACGCCTTGCGCAACACCATTGAGGAGCTGAGGCAGAGCTTCACACGCGCACAGCCGCCACCGCTGCCCCCCCTCCTCACGGTGCCTGTGCAGCTTCAGGTCCGTGCACTGCACCCCTCTCTTCTATGGCATGCAACTCCAGGGGGGACCTGTGCAGCGTGTGCCATTTGTGTGGACGCGTGCAGCGTGTGTCATTCGTTTAGACGCGTGCAGCGTGTGTCATTCGTTTGGACGCGTGCAGCGTGTATCATTCGCTTAGACGCGTGCAGCGTGTGTCATTCGTTTAGACGCGTGCAGCGTGTGTCATTCGCTTAGACGCGTGCAGCGTGTGTCATTCGTTTAGACGCGTGCAGCGTGTGTCATTCGTTTAGACGCGTGCATCAATGGGAAGATGAAGCGAGAGAGAGAGGTAATGGTGGAGGGGGGTATGAGAGAGGTAATGGTGGAGGGGGGTATGCGAGAGATGATGGTGGAGGGGTTGTGTCCAAGACGAAGAGTGATAGAATCCACATCCGCATTAAGGTGGAATTTGGCAGTCCCAATCTCAATCGGGGATAGGAAGCTGTGCTGAGGGTACGTTCGTGCCAGAGACCGTACGGGTGATCCCAGGTTAGTTGACGGCCGGAGTGGTTTCATCACAGGTGCGCTACACGCTGCCAAGCGGAGAGCGCTGCGTTCGTGTCATCACTCAGCAGATGACCGTCTCGTCGCAGCGGGAAGAGGTGAGCATCCACCGATAACGCGAGGAGGGCGCGCTTAAGTTGTTGTGTGCACAATACTCCGAGCAGGCTTGGAGCAAGCTCGGTATGATGGCCTATGAGTATGCGAGGATCCAACAGCAATCAGGACAGGCTGTCCGATGGCCGGATGTGTGTCGTTGGAGGCGGCTGGGAGCAAGCAGGGATCGACATTGGTCCGCTGAGAATCTTCGTGATTTACAGGCTGAAAAGGAGCTCGATTTCACGGTGATCGCACTAACCGCCATCCACACAAGTGCAGGGCTTGCTCAGGTCGGTGATTCCCGCAGCCTCTAGCTGTCTCGCTTCTGTTTGCAGCTTGTGATCCGAAGATCTCCGAATTTTATGCATCCCCACATGACCCATCTCCACTGACACATTCGTGTGCAGTGGGTCTCTCTTCACCGAGCCGTGCACACGGTGGGTATTTGCCGTGGCCTCGAGATGAGTCGTTGAGCGATCCATTGTGTGGCTCACATACCGCGGGATCAGAAATGTATGGATCCATTGTGTGGCTCACACACCGCGGGATCAGAAATGTATGGATCCATTGTGTGGCTCATACCGCGGATCAGAAATGTGTGGATCCATTGTGTGGCTCACATACCGCGGGATCAGAAATGTATGGATCCATTGTGTGGCTCACATACCGGGATCAGAAATGTATGGATCCATTGTGTGGCTCACATACCGCGGGATCAGAAATGTGTGGATCCATTGTGTGGCTCACATACCGCGGGATCAGAAACGTACGGGTGCTTGATGTCTACCCCTGCGCATAGCGAAGTGTAGACAGCAAGGATCACCTAGAGGGCATGTCAAACGAGACTGCGTTCCCTGGTAAGCGCCATCACGTCGCAGCATAAGAACGAAAGTGGCGTGTGGAGGAGCGCAGGAAGGAAAGTACAAGGAGGCTCGTGTGAACTTGGTCTCGGTGCAACGTCTGCTGCAGCGTGGTATGCGCGACAACGCACAGCAGGAGGCATATTTAAGCTTCATTGTCCAAGCGGAGAAGCTTGACCAATTCATGCGTGAACGTCAGCAGTATGAAGAGGTGTTTGGCTCGGAGAATTCGGGACTTGCCGACAGGTCTGCAAATGGCAGGGCCTGTGAGCGAGACGACGACGCATCCAAAGCCATGTACCAGATGAAAAGTGTCTCTGTCCGCGCATTCTGCCAGCGCGTGTGAGGGTTTTCTACGTGCATACGCATGTGGAGATGCCGAGTGCATATTGCACGTCCGATGATACTGCTACAAATCTTTCACACAGTAGGACTCCACCTGGCAACAAAACATGTGTTTCCATAAACATGAAATGTATGAGCCTGTAAGAAGGGCATATCGTAACTGTAAATAATATAGTTGTAACTTGTTATTATTGTACATGTACTTATCTTTCGTCAAGGCTGTGTCTGAAGCATCCGTTAGTATGCGCATGCCCTGACTGCGAATGAAGGTACAATATTGCGACATATAATATCAATGCTGCTGCCGTTGCGGATGGGGCATGTGAGGCTCACAGGCGACTATCAAATATAAATATGAAACAAAATGTATAAACGCTAGTGTATGTGCAAGGGCAAAATAAAGCATAGTGTAACACCCATCAACAGGTACATTCGTTCACCGTGACATTCGGAGATATCGATCCATCGTTTGCATCAAAAACATTAAATGGCTGACGGTACAAAGGAGGTCGTACCAGACATGCAAACGTTGCACTGCTTCCCCAGGCAACAATCCTTGGTCGCACAACGCACCGCCGATAAACATGCGTGTGGGGGAAATGCATGCATAACCACATTCGCTGATCCCTGCTTGCATACGTAGTCGCCTGGCTAACGTTAGACTTCATAATCGAAGCTGATACATGCGTGTGCCCCCGTTCCGACTCACTGATAAAACTGCCCTAAACTCGACGGACGCTCCATATACGCTATTGCAACAATCTAAATGACGGTGGTATATGTTATACATATAAAGAGGTATCAGAAACTTTATTGTAAGGTTCACATCTCACAATTGGGATGTCAAAGGCACAGCAAACAAAAAAAACTCGTTCAATTGCCAAAACAACTACCTAGATAAACATCATGCAATTGTTCACCCATGCTGATAATCATGACTAGTGACTCAACGAGCCCTGCAAGCAATTCCGTAGCTCTACGAGCCGTGCAAGGCAACCACTATCCGCTGCAACCAATAGGTCGAAAAGCTCCGCGTGCTCCATGGTGTACCATCCTCCTCCTGAAACATTCGGTCTTGCCTGCGCTGTACACAACTGTCGAAGAACTTCCGCGCCGATTTCCCCAAACCTCCGAAAGACTTCATCGCAAAAGGCACACGCGTGTGAGGCCAGATTGGTCCGTACAATGCCCTCTCGGCTCGCTCATGTACCGCTGCAGCCCGCAGCGGCTCCCGAGCAGCCTGGTCTACATACGGGGCACAACAAGGGAGTGCAAGGCTCACGTCAATCACAACATGTCTGCTTCGTCCAGCATGGTTGAGCACTGTGATATAATTTCGGGCTTCCACTCAGACGAATATCCATCATGAATGCAATCGTCCACGACGACAAAGACTGGATCACAGAGTAGCTTCAGCATAGATGTCAACATATTACGAACGGCATGATGTGCCGTGATACCCCATCCACGCCAGTTACAGACAAGGTAGTGGTAGCCAAAGGGGTCAATATAGCAGCACCACATACACATTTCGGCTGCACAACGGAGACGCTCCCCAAACTCTGAATCCAATTCGGGCCAACCCACTGACGTAAATGGATGATCATCTCTCCCGTCTTAACCACTCGGTTCTTGTGCGAAGTGCCAAGCGTCTGTAGTGAGAAAAGGATGCTTTGTTCCGCCAAAATCCCCGCCGCCAAACCTTCCCCGTGACTACACAGACTAGGGAGGCAGCACTCCTCCAAGGCTGGCACCCCAAGCCGCATACGAGCCCACACCTGAGCCCAAGAACCTGCTCATTTTGCCAATGACAACCGGTCCGTAGACGATGAGAGAACTAAGCCCCCCCAGGCCGTGGGAACTTGACAGGTGACCACCGACTCCTCGTTCAACGACAACGGGCATCACAGCACCTACTGCCGCAAGCTGCGCTGCACCGCATCGTCGAAGTGTAAAGCACCCGATTGAAGAAGATCGGCACACACACCACGCATCAAATGCAAAATTTCCGATGAGCACAGAAACACAACAACAATAGTTGCCATTGGGGATCATTCAGGTCCTCCAGCAGCGGAAGGACCGACGGACATTGCTGAGACCGCATTCCTCGGACACGAAACCATCACCTCCAACGGGTACTCCCAGCACCTTAGTCCCCTTCGAGACCAAAGCAGCTCCTGAGATAGGGACGCCGATGTCATCAACAACATCTGAAAACTCAAGGCATTCTCCGGAGGGCGAGAAAATCTTACTGTTCATCACGTTGAGATCCAGCCCGATGTCAAACATGCCCTGCCGAAGTGTATCATAAACAGCCCGTGCCAGCTCAGGAGGACCAGTGCACCGAACATCATCCAGGAATGCAATCACAACCACATCAGGATGTGTTTCTAAGGTTGCCTCAAGCACGCTGTTATACAATTGTTATATACTTGTTATATACGTGTTATACAATTGCAAATTATGTTATACAATTGCGGACATTCGTGCTTTATTGCATTACATTATAGTATCCCTCTAACGACTTTGCTGAAAGAACTTTCTTAATTCGATGGACAATTTTAAACGAACGGCAAAGTCGGGACATCTCTTAATAGTGAAGAGTATAACTAGTTCAGGTTATTTTTGAACCGCTAGGATTTCTTCTGTGATGCCTGCATCGAGAAGTTCACAGCAGTTGATTAAGGACCCACTTAGCTTACTTTCCAGTGCGCGTATGAGTTGTTTACACGAGTTTTCTTTTTTAATGATCGGCAATGACGTTTGCAACATTTAAAGATATTTAAGCACGATGACGTGGTATCGGGTACGTATCAAGGTTCGGTATCGATTGTCTATTATTCTGATACCATCGATATATCATAATATCAGAATCAGTTGATAGTAAACTGGTGCACTATCAGATTATTGGAATCGATTGATCCCCCGTCATATACCCCTTCCTAAGTATTGGAATCAACTGATATCCAGATTACAGTATCATAATTGATCGATGCCCACATCGAAGAATCAAAATCATTGATCACACGCATCACATATAAAAAAATATCGATTCCTCGGCCGACAAAATTCCTCGGCCGACAAATCACAATGTATCGACTTTTAACCTCCTGCGGTTCCCTCCCTGGTCTATCCATCCCAGATCTGCATCATCATGGGCAAACGAGGGCGTGGAAAGCAGTCAAACAGCGTGAAATTGGTCACCCAAGGTAAGGGCGAAATTGAACGAGCGCACCAAACGCCGTTCGACCCTGCCGGCAGTAATGCCATAGAGTACATCGTCCGAGAAATAAAAGCTGAGCGTGTATCGAAAAGAGGCACGGCACAGTGGCTTATCGGTTGGCAGAGTTTTGCTGACGCGAAACATGATACTTGGAAGCCCATAGCGACCCTTGCGGTTACAATTGCAATCAATTTATATGTTGGTCAGACAATCGGAATTGATTGATCAAATCTTTCCACTATCAGAATTAATTGATCATGATTGTGCAATATCATAATTGATTGTTTTGTGGCATGCTATATCAGAATTAATTGATTAATATGTTAGGTTATCAGTATCGATTGATCACGCCGATCACGTATCAGAATCGACTGATGATAAATTGAAAATGATACGACAATACCACGTGAAACAGCCGATACCAAACCTTGACACGTATTCATTTCCTCAATCCCCGGGCACGTGGGAATGCGCTGCACATATCCAAGTGCTATATCACGGGTTAACGGCGTAATGAATAAGGGGTTTTTTCATACGATTGCGTGTGGCGTTCTGTGGGTTAATTTATGTTCAGCTTAAACGTAGATACCATATACCGTCCGATGTCGTTACATTGGTCGCTTAATCTGAAATGAGGTGATTACATAGCGCAACATATATCTGCATCAATTGCACCGATGACTCGCAAAGACGATCGACAGTCCTGTCTCGGAGATCTAGCATATCTGCCAAACCAGCGGCTGTGTGTGTGTGTGACTTATCCCCGGACCGATTTCGTTAGCGCCATACCGCCACAGAAGGTTGGCTGCACTATGTACCCACACCGGTTTGTGTGCGCACAGCACTAATGTGACATATTGCATCACAATTCGCCTGATACTGGACCAACTAGCTGCATCATATGATCATATGGAACCTATGGTTACATGGTCCGAGTATATATATTGATGCACACTCAAAAGCATTGATGTAATTCCAACGACCTCACAGTAAGAGCACACTCCACACGAGCATCCTTTTATTTTGCCAACAATGTTTCAACGAAATGCAATGCATCCTGGTCGGCACCGCAAAATCAGACGATCTCTTGCTGTACTTCTGCATCGGTTCTGATCATTCACATTTACAACAACATATCATAAGGACAACGCCGTTTTCGTAACAGCACAGATCGTCACCACACGCATCTATGCGTCCCGGCTCGTGCTGGTACCGTGCTTTCACTGTGATGCCCGATGACGAATTGAAGCTCTGCTATCGCAGCCCAAAGAATCTGCATGGCACAAACCCCAATGTCAGCCTGATTGCCCGCCATGAAAAGCGCGCCGCTTGGACCGCCCTGGGAAGGTAAGAGAGGACCGTGCATCCCGCGCAGCCACTCGTGCAAGCGCATCGCAGGTCCTGCCGAGGACGCCACTCCCTTCCGGTGGCACGAGCTGCAGATCGCATGCAAGCACACGGCAAGCAGAGCGCCATCACCCGCCAAAAGCAACCACTCTGCAACCGCGCCCTCGATATAATACTCGATGCGTCACATGCAAGCGTAAGACAAGAGAGCTCATGATGAACCGCATCGGAACAACCTAGAAAAATCATCCCACATTCAGCAGCCGCCCATTCCAATCGCACTCCTTTCACCGCGGAGCAATCCTCAAGGGCGGGCGCGTATGCAGCATCTATATAGAACCGCTGAGGTCTCGCAGCATGCCAACAACACCCGATGGCCAGCGCCCTGCTCCCAACCCCAACACGCTTGGCGCCCGCCTTCCTGGCAAGGGGGGACTCTGGGGGCAGCTCCGGCCCTCCCGAGATCCGGCCACGCACCGTTTGAATCCCGGGGAAGCGTCGTTCTCCCCACCCTGCGCCGCCGGCTTCTGCTGCACTCAAACACCACAGCACGGCCTTCCTCCGCTTAGCAGCAAAATGTACAAAAATATCGTTGCAATATCCGCAAAGAGTTACCGACTCCCCGGCCGGCACTCTGGCGACACCTGCTTTTTATTTGAAGTGAAAATTCACGCGTAAGGGTATCTAATATCGATGCCGAATCTGGCACTCCGCTCTGCGACGAAGCTCCTGGAAAAGCCCTGCTGTGGCCTTTCGCACACCATCAGATCCGCTTCGGCGCACCGGGACCAGGCGACCAGGCGAGAGGGCAGTCCGCGTCCTCATCACTTTCACTGGCAAACGTTGTGCAAGACCATGAGAAAGGCGGGCTAAAGAGATAGGGAATGCCAAACGCACACCGATCTACGACCGGATCGTGCAGACTGCCAGGCTGGCGGCTTGACAGCTGGCGGCGGCAGGCCTCAACCGAGGGTCCTGGAGCTCCATCCAGGGCGCGAGGGTCTTGGAGCGAAGGTTCAAAGGGATCCGAAGTGGGCTTGCAATTTCAAACGGCCGCGGTTGCGGTCTAAAGCTGCACCACTCCGCCTCTCACGGGGTCATGACGCGTCGCCGTCGCTTCCAGCACAGCTGACGCAACTCGCCACAGTGCACCGGATGCAAGGAGCTCCGCTTGCGTCTGCGGGGCCCGCGCACCGTGTCGCCAGCTGAGGAGGAGGTTGCGGAGGAGGCGGACGCCGGGCGGCTCCCAATGCTGAAATTCATCTTGGGCATGCTGGCAAAGGCCCCCGCCATGTTTGTGTTGAGCTGCGTCGTGTCCAGCATGCTGGGCTCTTTGACAGAGTACACCCCGCCCACTTGGGTGTACGCCTGATCCACCACGTCAGCAACTCCCCACCAGGTGTCTCACCTCCAAGCTGGGACCTACGCCTACCACGGAAGAATATAACGTCGCACAGAGAGCCACGACGGCATGCGCTAAGCACAAAGCATTGAAATAGGTGCAAGTGTCACCAGGTTCTCGGCAACAGGGGGAAAACAGGCGAGCCGGGCACTGGAGGGTGCGCGCAAGCCTCTGGCGAGGGGAAGGTGATCCCGGAGGCTGCACAAGTCAATCCTGAAGGGCAGGTTGCGAATACCTGCTCACGACGTGCAATCAGCGCTGCAAGCTCTTTTGTCTCCTTCTCGTGACGCTCGAGTGCCGCCTGCCATCAGCATGGGATCCACAAAGTGCTATTCAGAGTCCAAAAGAAAACACCGAACCGAAAAATGCAAAACCAAGCAGGAAACCCTCCGAGGATTATGCAGCAGCTGGTAGAAGTCCGCCCGCGGCGGAAGGTTGTGGCACCGGATGGTGTGAGACGCGCTCAGAAGCCTGCCCGTGAAGGGGGCGCGGCACGCGCCTTGTGGCGCTCCTTGGCCTGGTTGTACTCAGACTCAAACTGAGCGAGCTCCTTCTGCTTCTTGGCCAGCTCACTCTCTATGCTTTGGATTTCAAGACACGCCCCACCACCGCTACGATCCACAGCCACGGCCTCCAGCACGAATTGTGCACGATTAAACCAGTTGTCACCTGAGGACGTTCTCCCCCAAACTTTTCGCGTGAGGCAAGCTGAAGAGGCCAAGCGAGCTGGAGCTCGCCTCAGAGCCCACTGGTTGCCCGCAAAGTGCCGAGCGCATCGGAGGCTGTAAGTTGCTCAAAATGCCGAGTGCGATTCTCTCTGAACAGCGCTTCGATCAAGCAGGTGGCTGTGATGGTTACCATAGACTGCAAAAATGTGTGTGCCCTTGGAGATAGCCTTCGTCTCGCGCAGCTTCATTCCTGGCAAGCGCAAACCCTGCCCTGTCAGCAAGCACTTTCATTCCTGGCAAGCGCCAGCCCTGCCCCGTCAGCAGGCACTTTCATTCGTGGCAAGCGCCAGTCCTGCCCGTCAGCAGGCACTTATCCCTGGCAAGCGCAAACCCTGCCCTGTCAGCAAGCACTTTTATTCCTGGCCAGCGCAACCCTGCCCTGTCAGCAAGCACTTCTATCTCTGGCAAACCCTGCCCCGTCAGCAGGAACTTTATCCCTGGCAAGCGCAAACCCTGCCCCGTCAGCAGGAACTTATTCCTGGCAAGCACCAGCCCTGCCCCGTCAACAGGCACTTTCATCCCTGGCAAGCGCCAGCCCTGCCCTGTCAGCAGGCACTTTCATCCTGGCAAGCGGAAGCCCTGCCCTGTCAGCAGGCACTTTCATTCCTGGCAAGCGCAAGCCCTGACCCGTCAGCAGGCACTTTCATTCCTGGCAAGCGCCAGCCCTGACCCGTCAGCAGGCACTTTCCTTCCTGGCAAGCACCAGCCCTGCCCCATCAGCAGGCACTTTCAGGTGCAAACAGGCAGAAGGGAGCCCCGCCGGAACGGGTTTCCTCTGCTGAAGAAATCTGCTGTGGCCGGAGGGTGTGAAGTCAAGGCACACGATTCTCGGCAGGAGGGAAGTGGCCTGTGGCCGGTACCGTCGAGTCGTCTAAAGAGGGCAGAGTCTGGGTCATCTCCGAGTTGTATCTACACCCACAGCATCCAGGATACCGACATCAGTTGCGCTCTGCGGACCATAGGCCAATCGGGGAACGTCGTAGCAACAGATTACAGCCAGGGCAAGAGGCAAGAAGCTCATGACTCTCTGCGAGGAAGACAAGCGCTGATTGCGTGTGGCTGTCATTTGTGTCCATACATATCATAGAACCGAGCATATGTTGGGTTTCAGGTGGCAGTACAGCAGAGGTGAAGGGTGCGCTTGGGTGAGGCTTTTCAGTGGCCTTGCGGCGGGTGGCGGCGCGGCGATACCACACTCGGGGGCGGCTCCATGCGGTGGGTGTCGTAGTTGAGGAGGTAAAAGCCGGCGGTCGTCACCTTGCCTCCGGGAACACTGTCCTCCTGCCAGCGGCCGACAACGAAAATCCAACTTGCTTTCCACTGCAGCTTGCAGCAGCAACCACTGCCGCACACGTGCGGATGGCACCTACAGGGTCACATCTTGCTGTGCCGCACTCACAGCCTGTCAGAATTTGCTACCAGTAAGAGCCCGGTGTGGAAGGCAAGGGAAGGGCTACACACTTGGTCCAATAGCGACAAAGCCCCATCGTCATGTCGCTCAAAGTGCAGCAGCTGTCACCGACGCGCACGATACCGCCTTAGCACCCAGATCTCACTTGTCAACCACACATACCGCGCACCGCAGCACACCACACAGGGCGACGGACCAGTGACGTTTAGACAATATAGACGGCCTTTGAAGGGTTTTAAACGGTGTTTGCGCGGGAACAGAGCGCGGAGACGGGCAGTTTTACTGTGAGAGTTTGACACAGGCGCACTTTCGAGGCACGCGCAGGGGCACATCTTACCTTGAACTTGCTCACTTG
Source organism: Cymbomonas tetramitiformis (assembly GCA_001247695.2). Lineage (NCBI taxonomy): Eukaryota > Viridiplantae > Chlorophyta > Pyramimonadophyceae > Pyramimonadales > Pyramimonadaceae > Cymbomonas > Cymbomonas tetramitiformis. The sequence goes on along the minus strand of LGRX02009982.1, from coordinate 30,658 downwards.
ATGCGAGATCGCGTGTATTACGATGCCATCTTTTGCCTGCTTCTCGGTGATCTGGACTTGGTAGTAGTTGATGGCGTGCTTGTCCACCTGATTCAAGGAGAAGTTCATCTCGGAAGCGCTTGCTTACGATTAAATCAAGCACCATTCCAATAAAGGGGCAGACTATTCGGAGGGTACGCGACGTTGTGGCCATTTTATGGTCCAAGACCAATATGTGCTTCGAGCCTCGGCTTGAGGGATCTTCTCAACCTAAAGCAGGAAAACATGCTCACGGTGCCTTCGCGATATTTGAAAACTGAGTCTGCACACCTTATCTATGATGGGCTGCCCGAACAGCAGGTCTTTTATTTGAACCTTGCCAGACATCGCCTGCTCCATCGCCGGGGCTGCGATGGCGGTTCTGATTGGTACGCCCAGTTTGCTGTTTCACCACAAAACTTAGCCTAGTGGGTCAGATCTAGACAAGTTTCCCCCAACTTTGTGGGTTCAGGCTGTGAGTTTACTGCACGGCAGTTTCCTCCACTGCAGCGCCGAGGAAACAGTCGTTTGCAGGCTGTTTGGCGATAGGGTAGGGTTTAGGGTTGACATTAGGCAGGTACCAAGCAAGAACCAACGGAAATAAAAAAGTATGAACGGAATGGCTTGTACGAAATGAATTTTATAGCAGCTGTCCAACCAAATCGAGGCTAAGATATGAGCGGGATAGTATGATATTATATGCAAAGGCTTGGCACGGCTATGCAACGAGAACTGCCCGAAGACAAGCAGCTCCACGCCATGAGTGTGGCTTTCGCGCTTGGCCGTGAGGCTGGCGGGTCGCTGAAAATACCGCAATCTGAAGGTACGCGTGAACGTACGTATATGTTTGCACTATTCCTGCGCTGGTGGAGTCGTAAATGTGACATATATATTTACTTACGGTACGGAATCCTATTAGTTATGTATACCCCAGTTATCGGGTTGTAGCTGGTTCGATCAATAGGTGGAGAAAATTGCAGAAAGTATTCGGCACGCACCTGAACATAGCCGCGACCATAGTGTTCATTGTACCCCATTGCGATACGTCGATCTCAACATCGAAGTCACTCTTGTCAAGACCCTGAAGAGAAAAGCGTCCTTGGACCTCTCACCGCAGACGGCGAGAAAGTAAAACTATCACCATGCGTATACCAGAACGAAAAGTTCAACCAAGCGAATCCTGCTCGACCGTATGCAACTGAACGAGCCTGTGGGAAAACTCAATGCTTCCCAGATTTTATACTTGCTTGAAGAAGAAAGAACTCTGTACCTCGAAGCCTTTAGCGTCGTAGTTGCGCCTTTTCTCGGGGTCGCTAAGAATGGCGTACGCAGCTGAAACCTCCTTGAAAAGCTCTTCGCTTCCACCTACTTTGTCGGGATGAGCTTTAAGTGCAAGCTTTCGATAGGACCTCTTAATTTCGTCATCCGTTGCAGTCTTGGTAAGCTGCAGAATTTCGTATGGATCCCGCATCGGCGGTTTCTCATTCGACGTCATGATTTCAGGGAAATTTTCTTGATTATATCACGCGCAACAAGTTGCACCGGGTAAAAGTACAGCGATCTTAGGAATGATTGGATCCAAGTGCGAGAGCTCCGGAACCACCTCACTTCACAGCCATAGCCAGCTCACACGCTTTTGTGGCTTCTACGCTTCACTTTCGATTGTCAGTTATTATTCTCAATTCTGGAGTCCTAATAAGCTCCTCACGTCACAGCTTCAGGCATAACGATCGCATCGCATCGGTCCATCTCGATCTGCTCGTGCTGACTATGACTGCTCCATCCGCATGACCATCGGGCGAGCGGAGCACGCGACGCGACGGGCTCACGCTCACGCCGGTCACGCGACCAAGGGGAGTAACTATAGTACTAGCGTAGCAGGGGGCGCAACCGGATTTCTTAACGGGAAGGGTTATACGCGCTGGAACTGGAACGTGGTTTCCGTCTCAGTCCCGAAAAAATTCTGAACCAGCGTGACGGTCATATCGTCTCGCATCGTCTCGCGTGTCATCGTGAATTTAATTTCCAGGATTATCAAAACAAATCATCTATTTATCTTCCATCGATATCGCGGATACGATTGCCGTTGGCGTTGACTCGCTCATCAAGGATAAAGAGTTGCGCACCAACATTTCCTGCTCATAATTTTCTCAACGGTCCTTCGCTTCGCCTCATGGGTGGAACGATGTCGCGGCTGCTGTGTTATGCGCAGGGATTTCGGAAGTGTTTGACTGCTTTTAATTTTCAGTTTGTTTATGCATATGTGCCGACTCACGATACTCGTTTTGTGCAGCTTGTGTCGCAGGTTTTGCGATGGCGAGGAGGGGCGCGCTTTCTTGAGGTGTGGAAGTCTAGGGCAACCTAGCTTGGGATCACACCCAACCACATCGGACCCACCTTGTTCTCACGTTTTATTCAACTCACTTTGAATATGCATACAAAGTTTGAGCAGCATCGGGTTGGGATAAGCTATAGACTGATTTTGTTTTTGGGTTTATGGCGTCTTCTTCGCGACCTCTTGGGGTGTGGAAGTCAAGGTTGGGCATGCCAACCTTGCTTGGGTTCGAACCCAACCACATCAAAGGCATCTCATTTGCATATATTCATGCATTTGTCTTCGATATTCATGCAAAGTTTTAGGATCGTTGAGTTAGGATAAGCCTTAGGCAGATTTATCTTTGTGGGTTATGGCGCATTGTTTCCTTCTTGAGGTGTGGAAGTCAAAGTTGGCGTTTACCAACTTCGCTTGGAATCAAACCCAACCACGTCGGTATCGTACTATTATCTCTTATGTAACTTCAATAGTTATCCATATTTGCGTTTAATGACGTTAGGTCATGTCATAGGCTTATGGGTTCTTGGCGAACCCAAACCCAAAGCAAATAAATCTGCCTTAGAAATCAATTGCGCGTTTCGCGCACAAGTAACTTGAAGCCTTGAGCTTCAGGTAACTCGCATATATCTACGTTGGCAGTATTTGTGCCAAGTTTCGTACGCTAGAACGCACGGGAAGCCCTCGGCTGTTTGGCATCTTTGGGTTTGGGTACGTTCGAACCCAAACCCAAAGCAAATAAATCTGCCTTAGAAATAAATTGCTCGTTTTGCGCACAAGTAACTTGAAGCCTTGAGCTTCAGGTAACTCAAAGGTATATACGTTGACAGTATTTGTGCCAAGTTTCATGCGCCAAAACGCACGGGAAGCCCTCGGCTGTTTGGCATCTTTGGGTTTGGGTACGTTCGAACCCAAACCCATTAAATCTGCCTTAGAAATAAATTGCTCGTTTCGCGCACAAGTAACTTGAAGCCTTGAGCTTCACGTAACTTGAAGGTACATACGTTGGAAGTATTTATGCCATGTTTCGTGACCTAGAACTTACGGGAAGCCCTCGGCTGATTGGCATCTTTGGGTTTGGGTACGTTGAACCCAAACCCAAAATGCTCTTTATCAAGAGGCGACCATTCCGTGTACACTCATTGAAAGTCTTTGCGCTTAAGAGGGTGCACTAATATTACTGTCAGCAATATTAGTGCCAAGTTTGGTGCGCTAGTATTCACGAAAAGCCCTCGGCTGCAAAGCTTTTCATGCTTTGTGTCGACCTCAAGAAGGAAACAATGCGCCATAACCCACAAAGATAAATCGGCCTAAGGCTTATCCAAACTCAATGATCCTAAAACCTTGCATGAATATCGAAGACAAATGCATGAATATATGCAAATGAGATGCCTTTGATGTGGTTGGGTTCGAACCCAAGCAAGGTTGGCATGCCCAACCTTGACTTCCACACCCCAAGAGGTCGCGAAGAAGACGCCATAAACCCAAAAACAAAATCAGTCTATAGCTTATCCCAACCCGATGCTGCTCAAACTTTGTATGCATATTCAAAGTGAGTTGAATAAAACGTGAGAACAAGGTGGGTCCGATGTGGTTGGGTGTGATCCCAAGCTAGGTTGCCCTAGACTTCCACACCTCAAGAAAGCGCGCCCCTCCTCGCCATCGCAAAACCTGCGACACAAGCTGCACAAAACGAGTATCGCGAGTCGGCACATATGCATAAACAAACTGAAAAATAAAAGCAGTCAAACACTTCCGAAATCCCTGCGCATAACACAGCAGCCACGACATCGTTCCACCCATGAGGCGAAGCGAAGGACCGTTGAGAAAATTATGAGCAGTAAATGTTGGTGCGCAGCTCTTTATCCTTGATGAGCGAGTCAACGCCAACGGCAATCGTATCCGCGATATCGATGGAAGATAAATAGACATGTTTTAATCCTGGAAATTAAATTCACGATGACACGCGAGACGATGCGATGCGAGACGATATGACCGTCACGCTGGTTCAGAGTTTTTCGGGACTAAGACGGAAACCACGTTCAAGTTCCAGCGCGTATAACCCTTCCCTTTCTTAACACCGTGATCCGCCAAACCCAGACGTGAACTCGGTTGTTGCAGCGGGGAAAACAAGAAAAACGGAGCAAATATCCCACAGCCGCTGTATATTGCAAAATAAATAAACTGTATATCAATAAATTGATGATGCGCAAATGGTCCTTGCTAGGCTATTTATTCGCCTTCAAAACGTTTGTTAGATATATATAGTGATAACTATAGATATATACTGATAACTATAGATATATAGTGATAACTATAAATATATAGTGATAGCTATATAATTATCGAGGAAACAACTCAGAATGCTTTCACTTAAGATAACACAAGAAGAAGTAAAGTTATATTAACCAAAGATCGGCTTAAGCCGGAAACCCTAAACCTGTGACACCCGAACTATACGGAGTACTCGTACAGACATAGGCAGAGCTCCTAATCGGTTTCAAACTTGCATATCGATCGATTTCGATATTCAACATTTTCAATCGATAATCGATGATATCGATTCATATCGATTATTGAATTTTATATACAAGTCTCCATATACAATACATAAGACCGCCGATACTAAACTGAATCGATACCGATTTATCGATGAAATGTGCACAAAAATGATATCGATCGATACCGATTTCCCGTTTTTCCCCGATATATCGATTTATCGGATTTTTACTTTTTTAGAGGCACCATCAGCTGACACGTCGGATGCTATAATAGTGTGGCACCCGTTGTTGCGCGCATGGATTCCCAGCTGCTGCGCCTGGATGTTCGTGCGCAAAGGATGTTGCCAAGCAAAGGATGCTCCTGCACACCCGATTGTGTCGGGCGACGGCACGCCTGCGCACAACATAAATAATTGACTTTGAATCGCATAATTGATACGCATATGAATCGAGAAACCGAAATTAATGAATGGAAACCCCGAAAAGAGAAAACACACACTACTGCAAGTACTTTCTTAAGTTTTCTTAAGTTTTCTTAAGTTTTCTTAAGTTTTTCTTAAGTTTTCTTAAGTTTTCGATATAAACCCACACTATGCATATTTAAATCGGTACAGTTAGCTATTGGCCGACAGTATACTTAAGAATTATACTTAAGAGAACTTAAGAAAATGTAAGTACGTGGAAGCTTCTTGGTAGGAGGATATTGTCCACATGGCTCAAGGATAACTTAAGAAAACTTAAGAATCTTATCCAAATGTAAGCACGTGATTGGCTGGAATGTCGGAGATATGCACACGTGTAAGAAAGCTATATGCTGGATATTTAAAGATTGTATACACATGCATGCACGTAATTGGCTGTTAAGAAGACACGTGTAGGCAGGACAATGCTTCCCATCGCACAGATATTTACAAATGTAACATTGTGACTGGTTCCATATTTAGGGTTTAAACCCTAAAACCCTTCAATCAAGCAGTCAGCAGCTGGGTACGTACACTACTATGGGATGCAACCCATTCCATCCAGCTTCCAGTTAACTATCTATCTATGTATGTAGTATAACCCACGTGGCTTTGTGACATACACGTGCAGAGTGACAGGCGAATGATTCTGCTGCCGTAGATAGATCTGCAGCACCGTTGGGAACGTCGGGGACTGCTCGCTGTTGCAGTTGTGAGAAGGCCTGGAAGCTGCGCATCCCACCCCAGATTCTCAGTAACTTACACCCCTTGCCGCTTGTGACTTTTTCGAGCAGCCTACGAGAAAATGGCACGTACGACACCACAGGAAAGTTCACATTCTTATTACCTGAACGAAGCGCGGAAGGGGATCAATGAATGCCTTGGATCTCACGCAGCAGGTGCACCGCATGGTAGAGGTTGTCGCCCGTGTCTTTACTCTTTGTTTCAACGAATAATGCCTTCGTTCCGATGAGCGCGCATGGCAGTAGCAGCTCTACGTAATCATTTCTGGCGAGCACAGCGATTCCTTGGTTCTCCATATATGCATCTTCTACCTGACGGTACGCTCGCAAACTGGCCAAACGGCACACCGTATGCTGGCTCTCGGTGTCTATCACCAGGTAGTATGCAAGGACCTTCGCATATGGGAATTCTGATAGGGAGTCCAGCCCAGTCGGGAGCATGTTCCCGAAGCCAGTGTCCGAGATGGAAACGTGGTAGGAGACTCGCTTCTCCGCCCTCGTGTACAAGGAAGACGTGAATTCCTCCAGATTCAGGGACATCCTCAAGTACACAATGATATCGCACGTGCATAATGCCTGTGCGCCCTGCTGCCGGGGGTGCAACATGCCAACCAAATGCTGCAGTTGTGCTAAGCAGCTTGCGAGGACGGGTGCGTCGTGAGCTACGCGCCTGCCGGTACCCATGAAATAGCAAGGAGATGTCTTAGCCTCCGCGGCTGGGTCCACAAGCCCAACCGAGACCGCTGCTTGGCCGGGGTAAAGCTCGTTGGCTAACTCCGGTAGGGAGCGCATTGTTGGATGCAAGCTTACATATGCCTCCAGGGCGAGCTTCTCGCACGTCCCATTCATGATGGCCTCCACAGGCTTGTTCTTGACGTGAGAGTCTTTCACGATTTCTTTCGCCCGCTGAATACCTCGTTCCACCCAGAACTCCATGGCCGCACCCACATCCCCTAGATAGTATTCTTGCCGGAACAGGTGCACCACCGCCAGACGCATGTTGAATGTAAGCATCTTCGCCGGGCCCTTATCTTCCATGATCGCGGCGTGCTCCCACAAATGCTTCTTTGCCACCTCCCGCGCCCGCCGTACCTCCGTCTCCGTGAGGGGGCTATCTGCTGTTACCATCCCTCGCGTGTAATGCAACACCGCCCGCCGCAGGTGTTGCCAGGCAGCCTCCATGTCCATGTTCCAAAGGACCAGCAGATCGCCAAACACCAAAGGTGAGTAGTATACCACGAAATTCAGGAAATCCTCCATGGTCCACATACCTGCCCCCCATTCTACACATTTGGGGAGTTTGGGAGTTTTGGGAGTTGGGGAGTTTTACAATGGGAGGCCCTGAAAAAACTGAAAATTTGACCGAATCTAGGGTTTAAGATTTTCCCGAGTGGAATGTAATTTTATTTAATTTTCCGGTTGTTTTAGGGTTTAAGAAATATTCCTGATTTTCACTAAAAAAATCATCTTTTTCAGCCTGAAATAAGGAAGGTTTATGGGGTTTTTGTGTTAAGAAAACATAAATTTTCAATTGAAGTTCTACAATATTTTACGCCTTTTTAAGCTTCAAAATTTTTTCGAAACTCGGTAGCAAAATGATACTTGATACGTCTGATTTTTATGAAATATGTTTTTGGGGGTTCATCGATGAACCCCTTTTTTTTTCTTCTAGTTTTATATGAATTTCAGGCCTTTTTGGGTTTTGGGGAGTTTTACAAGGGGAGGCCCTGAAAAAATTGAAAATTTGACCGAATCTAGGGTTTAAGATTTTCCCAAGTTGAATGTAATTTTATTTAATTTCCCGGTTGTTTTAGGGTTTAAGAAATATTCCTGATTTTCACTAAAAAAAATATCTTTTTCACCCTGAATTAAGGAAGATTTATGGGGTTTTTTGTGTTAAGAAAACATAAATTTTTAATTGAACTTGTACAATATTTCACGCATTTTTAAGCTAATTTATTTTTTTGAAAATCGGTAGCAAAATGATACTTTTTACGTCTGCTTTCATGAATTATTTTTTGGGGGGTTCATCGATGAACCAATATATTTTTTTCCAGTTTTCTATGATTTTCAGGCCTTTTCGGCGTTTTTTTAAAATTTGAAAATTTTGGAAAAAACCCAGAATTTTTCTACACTTTCAGGAATATCTTTGGTTGGCTTTGTTCCTATTTTATGGGGGTTGCCCCGTTTTTTCCCCTTATTTCAGGCATAAAACAGCCGACAACCGCTAGGTCACCAACTCCAGTTACGACGCGCGCCCGGACTTCTCTTAAATACCGAAGAACACGGACAGAAAAAATTAAACACGCAAACACTTAAACACGTACTTTGTGGCAATTACGCTAAGAAATGTCCGAAGAACAGCTAGCGGTAGTTGAGGTGTACCCAGAGGTGATTAATGTGCTTTGGATGCGTGCGCGTTTACAAGCGGAAGCGGACTATGTTGAGTTTTACAGCACGAGAATACAGTTTAACACCTGGAACTGGTTACAAGTGTGGCCGCTGTACATCCACGGCCGCACAACAACCGAAAGAATAGGTGTGAGGCACTTGGTTTACTGGTACGAGATCGGCTGGCACTACGACGAATATCCACCAGGGCAGTGGCAACCGTACCACCGCGGCTACGGCATTCTTACGTACGAAGCCTTAACCGAGCTGAGCAGTGACTTGCTGCGGGATGATGACGGAAGGTGTCCGTTTTGTTTTCGCAGCTTTAGAATATGCAGCTTAGCTAGAAGGTTTTATTTGGACGCTTGTACTATTCACTAGATTAGAACGCTTGTTCACGTAAAATATAAAGCTTCAAATCAATATTCAAAGCATTTTTATGCGGAATTACAAAGCACCTTTTTATGCGGAAAGGTGATGGGTGTTAAACTTTTGTTTACAGGTACGATGGTACTTTCTTCGACGCCAACGAGACTTGCTCCAAGACCAGTAACTTGCCTCGCCTGAACCGGGATGTCGAGCCGAAAGTCGTGCAGGACATGCTGAAGAAGCACAACGAGATGGTTGAGTGGGAGGAGACTGCTGTGGAGGCTCAGGAGAGTGGCGTCGAGACCCTTGCGGAAGTTGCAGCTGGTGAGACGGGTGGGGATGTTGAAGAGGAAAAGGACGAGACGCAGGAAGGTGCGTCGGTTGGGGATGATGACGAGGTAGGCGATGGGAATGAGGAGGTAGAAGGTGAGGAACCGGTTGGTGAGGAAGATGGTCAGGAGAACGAGGAGGAGGAGAACGAAGAGGAAGAGGAGGGCGATGAGGAGGAGGATGGAAAGTTTGACTTTGAAAAGGAGTCGGATGAGGTTCGTGAAACACGTGAAGATCGGAAGAGGAAGAGACAGGAAGTGGCGGATTGGTTTGCGGCGGAGGACGCGGGGGAACATGTCCCAAAATCAAAGCAGCAGAAACAGGAACTAACTAAGAAGAGGGCGCAGATGGGGAAGCTACGTCAAAAGTTGCAGGCCTTTGAGGAGGAGGATGCCGCTTACGCGGCTTGGCTTAGCGACAAGGAGAAACAGAAGGATGAGCAGGACATGGAGGACGGCCCGGCCCCCTGCGCGGAATGGATGAAGCCTTGGGTTGGGGTGTCGCGAGGGAACCCGGACTACGAAGGGTTGCGACAATGGAAGATGGCAGGCGGAACGCTCCGAAATGGAACGCGGCAGAAGGCACCGGTGAAGGAGAGCATTGAGATTGGGCAGTTCTTGAAGATGAATGAGGAGGCGTTGAAGCCTGGTGTACGGCATCATGTGCACAATATTGTGTCCGTGGAGGTGCCGAAGGTGGTAGCGGTGAAGAACCAGAAGACGACGCGTGGCACGAAGGTGAAGGATGAGAAGGTGGAGTACGTCTTGGAGTTAATCCATCAACACGGACACGCCGAGTCTGAGAAGTTGTTGGTGTTGACATCGGTTGCCATGAACTCCCAAGGCATCCCGCTGTTGCAGCTGTACTTCGGCGAAGCTCTCGGGGCCATGGACGTCATCACGCACAACGCGGCGGAAGATAAGTTTTGTGTGGCGGCGGTCATCACGGATGTTCCGTGGGGCCATGAGAGCAAGACCGGGTACAACACGAAGGTGGATTGGGATGCGTTCGCAGTCAAGTTGGACGAGCTGTGCGCGAACAACGATGGCATGTCTGAGGTTCATAAATACGCCGATCTGGGGAAGGTGGACGGAGACACCATTGTGTGTGCCTTAGGCGACAGTGAAGCCCTTCGAGCTTTGGAGGCGGGCTGGAAGGCGTTGAAGCACCCGGTAGGATCGATGTAACACTTGTTGCTTTGAAGGCACCCTTTTATTTTTGTTTTTTTTGTTACGTTTCTTAAAGGGAGGGAAAAGGGGGGAAGGATCACAGGTGTACAAGACAATGCCGGGGTACATCGTGACGGAGGGGAACCGCAACAACGCGACTTTCACGAACACTCCAAAGTCCGTGGGACACCAGTACACGACTTTTGCACGGAAGCTGGAGGCTCCGAAGTTGGACTTCAAGACCAGCATCCAAACCAGGGGGCAGCAATGTAAGGACCTTGACTTTGATTATTTCCCGCTGAATTGTTGGACTGGAAACATTTTGCGTGCCCTAAGTTACCAAGAGGTGAAGGCTTTTGAGAAGGCCTTGGAAAAGCACCTGGCTGAGAGCTGGGAACCAAGCTGGAAGGAAATGGATGAGGAGCAGAGGATGGACATCGTTCAGACCGAGGTAGAACATCAGGCACGACCTTTCCAAGCTGTTCAAGTGCAGGATACCTTCAAGCACGATTGCGCCGTAGTGGGATGCTTGAAGGGCGGTAAGCCCTGCGAAGAGCATGGCAAGACCTTGGTGGTGGGACAGAAAAAGGTGGAGCTCATGGAGCTGTTGGTGGAGCGGTACACAACCGACATCGACATGGTGGTGCTGGACCCGTTCATGGGAAGTGGTGCGTGTCATTGTGGATGCATTGGTTTTGCCGCGAGGGACACGCCGGGGTATTGAATGATGTTAAGTGTTCCGCAGGAACCACTGGGATTGGAGCGCTTCGCATGGGACGCGCCTTCATCGGCGTGGAGAGGAAGCGTGCAAACTTCATGAGCGCGGTGCACTATTTATCTCACGCGGTGTTCTGCTGCGCGAAGCGCCATGTGGGGGATCTTGGATTGAGTGAGCCGTACCGGAAGATGAAAGTGACAAACGTGAAGTAGAACATCGAAAGTTCGTGAAAGTTAGTTAGGGATCTTGGCGGGGAAAGAAGTATGTTTTGAACCTAACTGGGGGGCCGGCCACCCGGACTTGTGGTTAGTAGTGGTCCGCGAAAGCACGTGAAAAACCAATGGAGAACGTAGTTGGTCAATGCACGAAGACGAGTAGGCGAAGGGCACTAGAAAAGGTGAAGTCGTGTTAAACTCTGGAGGCAAAACATGCGCGCCGGTAACTTTGTTTTGAATATTGATTTGAAGCTGTATATTTCATGTGATGTTAAGAGCGAAAAGTGTATTTATAAACGGTGACGGAAATATTTCCTTTAGCACATTTAGGGTGTAAGTTGAATCAGGGTGTTATAAAGGTTTGTTTAATGACAAGATTCGAGATGTCCACACACTCGTCATGAACACGGCAAGAATAAACACTTACACACTTTTCTACGGCAAGAAAATAAGCACATCAAGTATACCAGTTCTCAATAACGACAACTTGTAATATACGAAAGACTAGTGGTTGAATGTAAAGTTTATCTACAAACTATAAAGGTCACCAGCACGGTCCGGGTAGTCTTCATCGCGCTCCACCAATTTAAAAACTAAATGAGACCGGACGTCTCACAACTGCATGCGGTAGCGAGTTGCTCAAAACGTTCGGAGTTACCGAACGGCCTACAACAGTTACAGGTCGGCTGAGTCCAGCGGCGGGGACACTCGAGCATATAAAAAAGCGTCCAATGAGAGCCTGGAGTCCCGCCAGGAATGTCAGCAGGCACAACCATGGTCCGCGGGGTAATCCACTCGTTACCAGCACGGTCGGGGTATTCTCCATCGCGCGCCATCAATTCAAAAACTAAAAGAGACCGCGTGCGACGAACGAAGCGCCAACTGGCGAACCCATGGTCTCTTCTTCCACGTTCCATGTTGCGCACGTTGTAATGTGTCGAAAGGCGCCACTGCTCAAGCTGACAGTCATGGCAGCGCAAGTGTTGAATGTGGTGGGTTGCAATCATCTCACGGTCATGAGGTCCGGCAACAAAGTAGTCAACAAACTTGTAAACGGAAGGCATGTTGTTGTGAGACTTTTAATTGTTCGGTGTAGGTTTTTAAGGGTTTGCGCGTTTAATGTTTTTAGTCCGCGTTTGTGCTTTATTTAAGAGAAGTCCTGGCGCGCGTCGTAAACTCGAGTTGGCGAGCTAGCGGTTGTAGGTTGTTTTATGCCTGGAATAAGATATAAAAAAACGGGGCAACCCCCCCCAAAAAATAGGGACGAAGTGAACAAAAAATATTCCTGAAATTGCAAAAAAATCGGGGTTTTTTTTTTTTAATTCAAAATTTTTAGAAAAACCCCCAAAAAGGCCTGAATTTCATATAAAACTAGAAAAAAATAAAAGGGGTTCATCGATGAACCCCCTAAAACATATTTCATAAAAATCAGACGCAAAAAGTACCATTTTGCTACCGAGTTTCGAAAAACAATTTCAAGCTTAAAAATGCGTGAAATATTGTACAAGTTCAATGGAAAATTTATGTTTTCTTAACACAAAAAACCCCATAAACCTTCCTTAATTCAGGCTGACAAAGATGATTTTTTTAGTTAAAATCAGGAATATTTCTTAAACCCTAAAACAACCGGAAAATTAAATAAAATTACATTCAACTCGGGAAAATCTTAAACCCTGGAATCGGTCAAATTTTCGATTTTTTCAGGGCCTCCCCTTTGTAAAACTCCCCAACACCCAAAACGGCCTGAAATTCATATAAAACTAGAAAAAACAAAAGGGGTTCATCGATGAACCCCCAAAAACATTTTTCATAAAAATCAGACGTAAAAAGTTTCATTTTGCGACCGAGTTTCGAAAAAAAAATTGAAGCTTAAAAATGCGTAAAATATTATACAAGTTCAATGGAAAATTTATGTTTTCTTAACACAAAAAACCCCATAAACCTTCCTTAATTCAGGCTGAAAAAGATGATTTCTTTCGTGAAAATTAGGAATATTTCTTAAACCCTAAAACAACCGGAAAATTAAATAAAATTACATTCCACTCGGGAAAATCTTAAACCCTAGATTCGGTCAAATTTTCGATTTTTTTAGGGCCTCCCATTGTAAAACTCCCGAACTCCCGAAACTCCCAAACTCCCCAATTGCGTTTGGTGCCCCCCCCCAACACCCCCAACACCCCTCCCCGGGTACGATTTACACAAACACAGCAGCACACGCACTCCCCATAACGACAAACACCATTGCGCTTGTTCATGGATAGGTCAGGCACAGCCGCACCCTCACGTACCCTGCACATGTCGCGAGTCATTTCAGATAAGCACAACGTTTGGCGCTCTGTTTGAGCTAATGCCACGAACGAATTGCAACCTCACAAAAACTGTCGCCAAAAAGATAGGGTTGCCAAGTGTGCCTCCATCTTTTCTTCTTTTCGATGGAAGCTTCTCATCGAAAAGCAGAAAAGATGGAGGCACACTTGGCAACCCTATCTTTTTGGCGACAGTTTTCGTCAGGTTGCAATTCGTTCGTGGCATTAGCTCAAACAGAGCGCCAAACGCTGCTATCATCAGTGCGTTTGAGCCTCTTTCTGAAATAATGAGCAGGGAAGACTGAACGTGTACGCACCCAAGTACTTCACCACGCAATGGTACGGGCGGCCTATGTCGTGAGGCGGTTGGATGAGGGCTGCCCGGCTTTGGATCTCATCAACAATCGCTTTCGGCAGAACCAGCCTAGGGTGCGTGTTGTTGCTCAGCTTGCCAAACCAGAGCTTGAGGCACCTCTTTACATTCCCGTACAACACACAATGTGCGAATGGGTGGGCATATGCGTGCATCGGGTCAAAGTACGGAATGCGCTCCAAGGCACCTCGTCCGTGTCTCCCTGTGGCGTGTGCTGGTTCGGCGCCCGATTCTGTGCTCGCCACCATCGAGGCGTGCATCTGCTTAGTGATCATTGCATCGGCATCGTCCGCCCACACCTTCTTTGACCCTTTAGAGTTGGTCCATCCTTGCTGCTCCACTTCCTTGAAATAGCCCCGGAAATACATCCCTCGCCCCCCCGGACCAACAGTTCCCTCAAACAGACTGTACGGATCGGCGCGGTAACTGCTAATTCCCATGAACCTGCCCATCGTTATCCGCATAACGGAGTCGGCATACACCATTCCCAGGATCACGGTCAGCTGGTAAGATTTCTTGAGGAACGCATCGTGCACCACAAAAGCTGCTCCGTCCACCGTCTGACCCTTACTCAGGCTGAGCATCTCGTCTTCGAAGAGCCCCCATACCACCAACGGATTAACAATCTTCTGCCGTGGCCCTTTTGTCATCCATAGGTACTTGTGAAACTTGTCACGGTGCCTCATCTGCATTCGTGCCACCCCCATTCCACCTTCCATTCCTCAAAGATATGCGATAGCATTTGGCTTCAGATTCCTGCAGAGTGCAAGTGGCGTTACCTAAAACAGAGCGCCAAACCCTTGGTTTGGAGATCTCGGTGAAAGTCCGAGATGCCACACATTTACGAGGCGCGCTTCCTCGCACTTTCCCTTCCCCTCTCTTTTCCTTCCCCTCTCCCCTTGCAAGCTTGCTACTGCCACCATAATAAGCTAATAATGCCACAAGCCACAAGCTACGCTGGATACCTGGATTAACCTGTAGCCACTCCACCATCCAGATCCACCATCTTCATACGTACCGAGTAATGAAGGTCTTCGCTTTTGACCACCCCGACACCCATGGAGTAAGACCTGCACTCCACATCCCCGCGCACGCGCTCAGCCAGTTGCATCCGCGGCGGCTGGTTGCACGACATGCTTGTGTATATATGGGGTGTGCAAGATGGTGTGGGGGGGGGTCACCCAACATCTGAGTTGAACACTTGACAGTCATCCGCCCCGGGGGAAATCACCATCACGTGGTGCTCGGCGTATTCCACATAAGGATCACCTCCAACGGGGGTTTCGATCCTAGGAGCGTCCTGTAAGAGAGCGCCCTTAACGGACGCGTGGCGGTTTATGCTTCTCGCCAGTTCCGATGTCCAGAAGTCACACTGTAAGCGCGCGTCTCGGCGGGCACGGGCCTTGCAAAACTCTGGGCATTCCATCCATCTTCGGATGGTATCCTCGATCGGGAAATAATAGAACCACTCCTTCGGGCGCAACTTCTCCCCGTCCGCGGTTTTCACAACCTCAAACCGTCTTTCCTTGCAGCGCTTGACAACGATACCCGCTTCGTCTTTCTCCAGCACCACACCGCACTCCTCCATTGGGTCCCATTTCCTCGGATCTGGCTCTCGGGGGAAATGTCGGCACCACCGCGGGCATACATGAACCGCATATGCCATGTGATCTTCTACTTGCATGTAAGTCCGCATCCTATATAGGGTGCTTGGCAAGCGACATCGGGTAGGCCCACCCATCAGCATGAGCAGGACCTTCAGAAATCTGTCAAAAGCTGGCCGTGACCAGCCTTGGTCCATTCGCAACTGCATGAAGTAGTAGACCGCCTCACCAACGGTTATATCATTATCCGGATTGTCAATAAACAGCGGTTCACCTGGGCGGATGTCCCATTGCAGGTTCTCCGGCGGAGGCATGTCCACTACATTTTCTTCCTCAGGCATGTCCACGTCCTGCCCTTCCTCGGCCGTGCGCAAGAGTTCATCCATGAGACCTGCCTCCGTGGCCGTGCGCTCGTCCCACATGTCGTAGTCTGTTGGCCACGCCTGGTCGCAACCGTGGGCATGGAAGGCCTGCTTTATCAAACCGTGCGTACGAACCCCATACCGCATTGTTAGTTCTTTATACACCCGTTGTGGGCTGGCAATACACTTAGCACACAAGAATGTTGCTCAGTTGCTGTCGTACGTACCTGGACAAATATGTTTTCGTTATACTCCGTGGCATCACTTTCCAGACGTAGCTGCCCCAATAGCTGTGCGGTCTCCGCGTCGTCAGGTCCCTCCTCGTCTGAGAAGCCATCGGCACTTGCTTTAAGAAGGTCAGGCACCTCCTCTAGGTCGAACGACATATTCTCTGGTACCGCGCTGCCATGTGAGGTCTGGTTCTCCGTTAATTGCTCGTCGGGGCCGTACAGTTCCCCAGGCATGCGCATGGCCCCAATACTGGCCGGCCACGTAGGTAGCTTCGTCACACGCCATCTCCAAGTAACATTGCCACTTGCCGCTGTTATTGTCTTCGCCACCTTGGTGACGCGGTCATGCTCCGCCGGAAGGCATGGCCCTCCATCTGCAGGGAGCGCTCCGTCTCGTCGACGTAGGACCGATCGTAGACTATTGCGGGTGCGCTTGGACTCCGATGCAATGTCCATGACGTCAGATAGGCTAAGGCCGTACGTTGTATAAAGATCCTGCAAAAATACGACGATCGTTAGTATTCCACCATGGTTGTTGCCAAACAAAGGTTGCACGCGCTGCCTCCCCCCGCTCATCCCCACCCCGTGAACACTTGGCCAACAGGAGGACGAAAGGCGCACACGCAGCAATCATGTCGGCGAGGGAAGCTTTCAACCCGTGAGGCAAGTTGCGACAGGCAGTTGGAGCATGTACTTTGCGGGTTCTCAATATTAAAAATATTTGCATGTTTACGATGTCTAAGGGGCTGCGCCACGCCCTTCCCTAGCGCACTCCCTAGTGCGTATTGCATGTGCCCCACGTCTGCTCTCACACGACTGCCGTGTGGGTTCTATGAGTGATCGGCGTCCGCTATTTCCGTACTACGTCTCGGCGATTTATCAACACTACACCCGTTCCCAGAACGACGTGGTGCGCAGATGCTTCGGCCGCGCGTCCCCAAAGCCGCCTCGGTACTCGTCGGTTGTAAGTTCTCGGTTGTCACCGGAGCGATTTTTCCACCACACTCGGTAGTCCTCCGTGACGTATAGCTCTGGGACGCGAACCAGATTCATTTGCACCAGCTCGTCCCAGTCAAAAGTCTCCACGGAGAAGTCGTCGTGGAAAACAGAGTAATCGAAGGCTCCGACGGGATCCTCCGGTCGGTCTTCCCACGCTTTCACGCCGATGCAATGGCACCGCATCACGGGGGGGTGCCCCAGCGCGCGCCACGCTGCAGGCGTGTCATGCTCGAAGCAATCCATGCCAACGAAGATCTCCAGGTCGCGCACTATGCCATTTAAGTCATGAACATCCGCAGGGTATATTTCCCCGTAGTCCGCATGCGAGAAGTCCTCCAGCAGGAACTCCCCCGCCTGTGTATTCTGATTCACGTGGAGCTTCTTCTGGTCCCGAGAGGACATCCCGGTGCGCACAAGGTGGGCCTTCCGTCCGACGGGGCAGATTTTGCTCATGTGCTTGTTGCCCTGTACACGCGCAGGCGCCGGTGGTTCCGCCATGCTCTTGGAGGAGCGCGCCGTTCGCGGAACGCCACGCCTTTGCACTGAAGATACCTTCTTCCAGGTGGCTTTAAAGGCAGCCTGAAGCGCCTCGGACGAATCCTTGTGTTTTATCAGGTCGGCCGTCCAGCGCTTGTCCAGCGTCTCACGGGCCTGTTTCTCGTAGTGGTTGGCATGCTTGACAGGCAGAAGATTGAATCCAGGCATATGTACCGTAAAGAACACGGCCTTTGCAGTCATATTCACGCGCTTCCCCGTTTCCTTGTGCACTCGGGCGACATGCGCGACGAGGGTGGCGATGTCCAGCTGCTCTACTTGTGGAAGCAGGTCTTGCAGCAGGCGTTGCAGGCCCTCAAGGGCGCTTTCCTCCCCGAAGAACAGCTGGCTTAGCTTGCGCCTCTTGACTGCGAGCCATACAATATCACGTCACCAACTACCCACAGGGCCCGGCTAGTCAAATCGACAACAAAGACTGCACGCACGGGCCGACTTACATGCTATATTGTTCTCCACCTGCAGCTCGTACGCGTTCTTTAGCCGAGGGCTGGTACGCACAGGTAATCGAAGGCACTCTGGAACTGCAAACCAGTCAACATCACGTCACCACCTACACACGGTGCCAGGCTAGTCAAACCGACAACGGAAACTGGTCCCAGGGGCCGACTTACTTGCTATATTGTTCTCCACCTGCAGGTCATTCGCGTTCTCATGCTGCGTGTTTAGCCGAGGGCTGGTACGCACAGGTGCCGAGTCGCTCCCTGGAACGTCTTCTGGGGCTGCTTGTGAAGCCACGGATTGCTCCCCGTTGATTCGTTGGCCTGTTGCGCGCGCGGCACGTCGGAGCCTCGTGCGCTGGAATCTAGCGCTGGTTCGCGGAGTCATCTCTGCCCCGGGCGCCTGTGCGCCGGACACTGCTGCCCCCCCCCATGCAGATGTGCACCCCCCGGTTCTCCTGCCGCATCAGCCACCGTTGGCGTGCCGCACTGCGTGGTAGGGCTTGTTGGCGGGGTCGACACCTCCGTCCTCGGTGCCATGGGCTCCGCCCGCGCCCCACCTGCCGCAATGGGGAGGGGGTGACTGGTAAGCGCTTCAGCGCGTGTCAGTGGAATCACGAGATGGGGCCTCTTCGACGCCAGCGCCTGAAGGTTGAAGTTTTTGCACGCTGCCAAATCATCCGCTTGAAACCGAGCCAGCGTCATTCCCTTTTGCTGCATTATGCCGGCCCGGCGATTGTATAAACGAGCGTTCACTTTTCTCGTCGCCTCTTTCTGCGTCAGCATGGGGTAAATGGTGGTGACCTTCTCCACGATCATCGCATGCCGTTGCTTCGCTGGGGGGTCCCGCTTGAACGCCTTGCTGAGGTGTATTATGAGTCCGGCCTGGATATCGAAGCCTGGTGGAGAAGCCATGATGTAGGTTTCAATATCGCATTGAACCTCGGAGGCCTTCCTGGTTCTCGTGACCTTTGCCTTTTCCTGCACATTCCCCGGACAGCACACACCACATACCAACCACATAACTAACATAACAACCATACCAACATATCAACCAACATATCAACCAACATATCAACCACATAACTACATCAAAACCGCATAACAAACTGGGCTTAACACCCCCCTCCCTTCGGTTTGCGCACGCGCCCGCTAGGCTCTCCAAACAGGTGGTCCGCCACTCGAGGCGGAAAGGCGGTTACAAAGGAACGCAATACTTGTTTATTTACATTTACGTATAGTTTACATCTAGGGGGCTGCGCCACGCCCTTCCCTAGCGCACTCGCTCCTATCGATGCAGACTGCTTATTTCTGACATTGCTCTACTGCTTAGATGAGTTTGCCACGCTGCTTTGCAACATCACTCTACCGCTGCGATGGGAGCTGCTCGACTCCAACTCGCTACTATCGATGCAGACTGCTTATTTCTGACATTGCTCTACTGCTTAGATGAGTTTGCCACGCTGCTTTGCAACATCACTCTACCGCTGCGATGGGAGCTGCTCGACTCCAACTCTGAACAGCAGCGCCTCTTGCCTGCACATGACAACAACCAGTATATTAGGATTTGTAAGGTTTTGTATACAAGGACACGCGCACGCCACTCCTAACCCACCGGCTGTAATCCATCACGCAGATGTCGATTGCAGAAAGCGATTGTTGATGAGATCCAAAGCAGTACCTGATTAGTTAGTCTTGAACGGCTTCTTCGATTTCTTCCCTGGCGCACCATCGGTCCGCGTCACGCGTTTTCCCTTGCGCAATCTCTCCATTTCAGCTTTTTCCTTTCCCGCCGCTTCCTCCGTGAGGATCCGCATGAAGTGGCCAGGGTAAGTTACCCATGTCTGGTCATCTGCCGGAAGCTTGGGGTCGTATAACGGAACCTCCAGCATGTGCAGGATCCGGATGGGTTCGTTGCTCGTCAGTGGTTCTTCAGGGGGCGGGCAGAAGTACTGCATACTGAAGGGCGCATATTGGCCGTATATCGCGTTGTCACAGTCGGGCATGATGAGATTCTTGTGATTGACGCCTGGTGGCCACTTCCGGCGCAACACTTCCTCTCGAGTGGGGAATATCCGGTACACCTGCAGAACCCGTTTGGCCATGCTCGCCAGGACCAGGAACGAATGCTCGTCACTGTGCGCCTTCCCTGTATGCAGATCACTGATGAATTCGGGATCGTTCAGCCACTCCGGGCGGCGGCCAGATCCATCGCTCCAGGTGGGGTTTGTGTTAATATACTCAACTAAAGCCTCCCGCAGCTTGACTGTAAAGAACTTCACGCCGCTCCATTGCACTTGGTGACAGGGTCGTCCATCCGCACATGTGATGTACGGAGCAACCACGGAAAGCCAGCAATCACCGTCAAACGGGACATCCCTTAACGTTAGCCCAGCGGATGCCAGGTATTCCTCGAGGGCGTCGTCGGTTGCAAAGCCCTGCTGTTGCGCTGGTTGTACATGGGTTAGCTGCATTCTGGCGTCCAGAACACCCGGCTCAGCGATCACGTGCGGGCCGTCGGTCTGAAGTTGCTTGACCTCCGTGAAAAACATCAGTCGACCTTCCTCGCCTGGCGCGTCACACGCAAAATCTAGCATCAATCGCATGTCCGCAGTCCGTACATGGTGCACCCGTCCATCATTGCCATACACCAAGGTGCCCTCCGTCAGGCCTTGGGGGCAGGGCGGAGCTGCCCCGACGACGCGTGCTTCCGGGGCCGGTGTGGCCGCGGGAGCAGCCATTGGTGCAGCAGCACTGGTCGCCGGTTGGCCCTCCAATCCGCATTCCATGGCTGCCAGCGTCTTCCTAGGGCGACATGTTTTCCTGCCGGAAGTTGCCACGTGCGATGGCACGGTGGGAGGTGCTGTAGTGGCAGGCATAGGTGCACTCCTCGCCTTAGTGTTACGCGCAGCCAGCCCAAGGCAAGGTGGGACTGCCTGCAATGAGGCCACGTTCCGATGCCAGCCAGGGGTATCCTTTGGGGACAGGTGGCAACTGCACCGACACGCGAACGTGGGCCGTGAACAATTCCAGTTGTGGGTGATGACGGAAGCCACAAGCTTCGCCAATTCCATGCCGGGAAAGCTAAGCTGGTGTAAGAGTTCACTGGTTAGGTAACCGTTGGCGTCGAACATAGGCTGCCTGACGGGTGTCGTCCGCCGTCTTCGCTCCGCCGCCTTCCGCTTTCTATCCGCCTGCCGCCGGAGCTGGGCAGCTGGAGACCGCTTGCCTGAATATGGCTTCTTGGGCTGCTTCTTAGGCTGCTCACCACCGCCAACAGCTGGTGTGTGGCCAAGCAGCACCGCATGCTCGTCAGCGCGAGCAGCAGCCGGAGCTGCTGCTCCTTCATCCGTCGCCACCATGCTGGGTTTGGCTGCAGTTCGATGTACAGACACGCAAAGCGCCTTGATCACTGACTGCATCGTGGGGCAAGACACTTGCATCTTCTGGAAGAGCGGGTGTTCATGGAACCCCTGCACCGTTGACGCTTGCACAACAACCTGCCCCTCCCCATACTGCAGGGGGGGTCCCGCGCATTGCTCCGGGCTTGGTGCCTCTGCCGGAGGCAGGTTCCATTTCACATCCCGGAGGGAGGCGCGCTCTTCC
Organism: Cymbomonas tetramitiformis; assembly: GCA_001247695.2. Classification (NCBI taxonomy): domain Eukaryota; kingdom Viridiplantae; phylum Chlorophyta; class Pyramimonadophyceae; order Pyramimonadales; family Pyramimonadaceae; genus Cymbomonas; species Cymbomonas tetramitiformis. The sequence continues at coordinate 8,939 of LGRX02009982.1, read as the reverse complement.
GGTGAGAGGTCGGCACTCGGACCGAAGGCGAGCAGAATCTGGCGCGCACCCATGGCCACGTCTGCAAAGTTGACAACCGCGCGCGTACGTGCCTCCGCCGGTTCCAGCGCCTGAAAGTCCTGCAACGTGGCGGCATATCCCCGGTGCCTCTCGTGGACCATTAGCGGTGGCCTTATTCCCCTCTCATTCCGGAAGTCAAAGCACTTGCCGCACATCACGTGCCCCACTTGTGTCAGATCTGTACCCTCGTGAAGGGGGTGTATGCAAGCCTTACAGGCGTGCACCCTTGGCAGGAGATCGTACCCGCCCTTGAACTGGATGGCATCACCGCATGCTATGCACACCATTCGTATAGGCATGCCGTACATCTCCGTGAACCCGTGTGAGGCGATGTGCACCGCGTTGTCCAGGTCGATGACACCCTTCTCCAGGTACGAGAACGCATGGTACACGCAAAGGGACAGGGACCTCTGCCTGAATAATCCTTCCAGCCCAGGCACGGCCTGACCAGGGCACTTTCCCTGGTGTGCGGTGAGCGTGGCCGGCCACACGGTCATCCAACCGGGCCCTCCTCCCACGCGCGCCTGCTGGAAAGGGGAGGCGGTGGGGAAGCCCTGGAAAGCCGCGGGCAGCTGCATGACACCATCCTCGTTCTCCGGCCAGTACATCGTGTCAACCGTTTCAGGCAAGACCTCAGTGTAACCCTGCTCATCCAGGCACATCAGGGCGGAGTAGGTACGGATTCCAGCCTCACCATACACCCGTTCCAGCCCAAGCAGTTCCTCCATGGAATGCGCATGAACGTCCGTGTGCTTGACCTGACTGGGGCTGTCAATGCAACGACCGAGTACAGCAGGCGCCGGCAGGAATACTTTTGTGTCCGGCGTCCTCTCCCCCAAATGGCGATAGATACAGTCTCCCCGCCGCACCATCTCATCTCGCATGTACCACCACACTATACGAAACACTCGCTGCGGTTGGCCGCCATGCGCGTCACCAGCCTCCCATAGGCAATAGACCTGCGCCCGGCCGTGCGGGGATATCAACGGTGGGGTTTTATACTTCGCCACCGCACTCGAAAACAGTCCACCCACCACGAAGAACGGTAGTAGACTTTCCGAAATCGGATTCAGCGTCTCCTCATATTCCTGACGAACCAGTTCCTGGGTGCTAACGGCCAAATCCCACCAGGCACGAAGCCGAACACAGAAATCCTGGAGGTCCTCCACCCCCATCCTCATGAACTCCGGGGTCAGGGGGGGCTCGCCGAAAGCTTCGCGTGCAAGCTTCCAACTTTTGGTGTTGATCGTAATGTTACCGTGCAGCTTTTTCCGGAGCTCGGTAATAGTCAAGCCCGTTTCATTTAATTGCCGGTTACTCCCCCTAGGGAGGGGCTCGTCAGGAGGTAATGCGCGCTGCGCCTTCCGAAGCGTCTCTTCCTCGCTGCTGTATTCCTCAAGTAACTGCAACAATCTACACAGCTCCTTGCTGATCCAATCTATCCATTCCAGGATGACCTCTATGTCTGCCAACTGGGCCGTGTAGACGGCGAGCGCCGCTCCTCCTCGGAACTCCCTGATGGCATTCAACTGCTCGTCATCTGCCGAACATCCCGCACTGATGTGGTAATCCAACAGGACGTCTACGTTCGCCGGATACTTTTGGGTGTGCACGGAATGGGCGTCCGCTCCCGGGAACAATCTTAGCCATGGCTTGTCCCCGTACTCCTGCCCCCCCTGGCCCACACAACCCCCCTGTACTGTAAGGTCGCGTATTAGAGGAGCTGTCCTCACACCGCACCGAACATGGGCATAGGTTGCAATACACTTATTCATTATGGACAATACTCGTATTCATTATAAAAACATATTATTCACATGTACATATTCAACTTTTATTCACATTGGTCTTGATCAATGATTACGGTTCGCTCGGTTTGCCTACTTCTTCAGCTTTACTCTACTACATTCCTGTCGATGGCACGACTTCCAGTGCATTTGCGCACAACCATGGGAACAATACACTGCTTGGTGACAGCCACCACACCGCTTCGCCCCTTGTTTACCACAATTCATGCAAAGACACTGGTGTGCTGACACCGAGCACTTCCCAAACCGATCCTTGTTTGCCTCGCGAACAGCGGCTGTTGTCAAGCACGCGGTCCAGCCGTTGGGGAGCTTCACTGGTGAATTGAAGTCTGTTGTGCCCAATGACAATGTGGACAACCCAATCTCCTGGTAACACCCCAAACGGTCGCGTGTCAGAGGAGCTGTCCTCACACCGCACCATAGATATTCCGTGTGCCCTACCCACATGCGCCCACGGTCAACCGCACCAACCAGAAACAACCACATAATTCACACCGGCCACACCCCCTTCTTATGGTCGCGTGTCAGAGGAGCTGTCCTCACACCGCACCATATATATTCGATTTGCCCAACCCACATGCGCCCACGGTCTGCCGCACCGACCCAAAACAAACACATATATCCTACCGGCCACACCCCCTTATTATGGTCGCGTGTCAGAGGAGCTGTCCTCACACCGCACCATACATATTCGGTGTGCCCAACCCACATGCGTCCACGGTCCACCGCACCGAACCGAAACAGCCACATACATCCTACCGACCGGCCACACCCCCTTATTATGGTCGCGTGTCAGAATAGGTGTCCTCGCACCGCACCATATACATTGCGTGTGCCCAACCCACATGCGCCCACGGTCCACCGCACCGACCCGAAACAGCCTCTTACATCCTACCGGCCACACCCCCTTATTATGGTCGCGTGTCAGAGGAGCTGTCCTCACACCGCACCATACATATTCAGTGTGCCCTGTACGCGCATAGCACCACCTGAGAGACGACATACGCTCATTCAACAAGACGTTCTAAAATTTATTTCAAAAGTTGCTTACATCTAGGGGGCTGCGCCACGCCCTTCCCTAGCGCACTCGCTACTATCCATGCAGACTGCTTATTTTGGGCATTGGTACACGGCTTAGATGAGTTCACCGCAGACCACCACTATCTCAGCCACTATCGGGGTTCACAGTTCACATTGTCCCACCGCTGACACGAGGTCGCGAAGCTCGGGTATCTGATGCAAAAAACGGCCCAATATACCCCCGCGTGATCATACGGGCAGCGCAGCGTACGCTCAAAGTCTTGAACACATAACCGCCATATTCCCATAGCCCCGCCATATTCCTCCATTCCGACACAGCGATGGCCTTGCATTCGTGTCGGTGTGTCCGCTGCCAGTCTCCGCGCTGACACTCAGGTGAACAGTACACACGCAAAAGGCACCCTCCGCATTGACGGACGCCTTTCCCAATCAGGACACGGCGACATACGGAACAAGGCTCTTGTCTCTTCGGCAGGGATCTCGGGGGAATCGGTTGACAGTATTCCGCAAAGTGCGCATGGATGTAGATTATTGTTCTCCAACACTCGTGGCCGTGGGAGCACTGGCGCGGAAAACTGGTGGATTCGCTTTGCCCGCGGTTTTGAAAAGATGAAGCGTAGATACCTTCCGCTGCACGTATGCATACCACACGATTGGCATAGTCAGGTCTGCCGTATTTGGGAATTTTTTTAGTGGTACGCATCTGCCGAAATATGCACTCCGGCGCGAACTGTGATACATTGTATCCAGTGCATTTTATGAGAGGTTCGATGGGATTCTCAGGACACCATGCCTCCACCATGATATCTCCACGCGCAGGATCCCCTGTCGCGGCATACTTGTCTTGCACATACACGAACGCCATCCACGTCTCGCCCGGCCGGCCAGTGGTCACCCAGCTTTTCCTCCACCATCCGCGACGCAACTGACCTTCCACGACAACATTGCCTGATTGGAGCGACTCCACCCGCCATTGGACGACACGGTGGAACATGGTTCGCACGGCGGTAACCACCAGCGCCAAGAAAAGGGCACGCGAAGAAAACGGTCGTGGATCATAGCGCAGTTCCGGGCACTTTAGCGAACCGAACATCGCACATGCATCGCTTTCGGGCTCCCATTGCCTTTGTGCAGTTTCCGGCACATCCAGGAGAAACATCTCTGCATTCCCTTGGGGACGTGCACCCTCCAACAGCGAGCCCCATGATGCATCCGGGCCGTACAGGCAATGCCCGTGAAACTTGAACTCAAAGGAGTACGATTCGGCTCCCTCCACATTTTGACGCATGCGGCGGACATATATAGCAGAACGCCCGACATCGGTACCGCAAAAATTCAGTCATGTCCACCCAAGAGTCAAGCGTCATGTACGCATTCGCACACGCGGATCGCAGCGGTTCGTGACCCAGACCGGTTAACGTGCCTGCAACCTAAAACACCGCACAATCGATTTTCAATACACTTTAATGCCAAAAGTATTACTCATCTGGAAGTTTTAGGTGCCTCCATAATGTACCGTTAATAATTGGAGGAATTAACGGACAAGTGGTGCGCGCTCACGTGAGGTCTACAAGTGTACCGGCGGGCACGGGCGGAATCCACTCAACGACAATGCCGTACCCTTGCAAATCGTCAAGCCTATACAGGCGGCACGGACTACCCCTTCGCCTAAATAGGTCTATTTCGCCACGTTCGCGAGTACAAACAATACACCAATTCCCAAAGAAGCTCATTTTGGCTTTACACATAAAAAGTGTATAGAAATTGTATTACATATCTTGTTCTCCCTCACTATTCAAGAGTGTTATTAGCTGTTGCCAATGAGGTGTTGCCTCGTTATTAACACTATCACTATTCCATGTTGTCATAAAAGCTAGATGATCCTCAATGGTCCACCTCCACGGTGCCGGCGGTTTGCGGGCCGTGCACTCCATCCTATGCCCAAACGGCGCTCTCCAATGCGCACGCTGACAGACTATGTCGCAATAGCGTACTTGCCGGCATGGGCACCGCCTCCTGGTTCCACGAGGCAGCCTGGTCTTGCACAATGAGCATCGGCCAATCCGAAGTGCGGTGGCACGCCAAGCTGAGAACGCCGCACACTTGGCGTTCACTGCATCCACTTGAACGCCAAGCTCCGCGTAGGTCAAGAGACGGCTGACAGGAAGGAGAGGGGAGTCTTCTGAAATGGAGGGGGCATCTGTAAGGTCTCGGTGAAGCTGCGTCCCAAAAAACGATTGGAAGACGTTTGGTGAAGTGTAACCGAGGGTGACCCCACGGACCGTGAACAAGCACAACCTCCCCCCACCAACCATGGCAACCGCTGCCGTCGAGGGGCGTGGCATATACACGAAGTCGCAGCAGGCCCCGTAGGCCGTAGGGATGTCCCAATTGGGGCACAGACCAGCCGCTCCGCGGCCACCCTGCAAACTCGAAAAAGTTGGCGGAGGGGGTCAGCGGACACTCCCCGGCCTTCACGAATATAGCGTGATGAAGATGTTGATCACCAAAGACGTCCAGCAGCAAGCTTTGCGCGTGCAACGCAAAGGAGTCCGCCGAGCTCTCAGGCCATAACCCACCAGCAAGACGGCGTTGCTCAAGCGTCCAGATTTTCAATAGAGACCACCGCTCCAAGCCAACCTGGCTGCAATACGCGTGACGAGGTGTGGATGTTACCTGCGGCAAAAGGCATGGTACGTAGGTTTTCAGAAGTAAAAAAACCAACCATCTCCATCCAACTGGCTGGATCGCTGTGATTTATCGCATGCCAGGAAGGCAGCTTTGCAGCCGCAATGCAGGCATCAGGCGGGAACATATGAACATCATCCAATACCCTATACGAGGACATCGGCGACGAACCTACCTCTTAGGTTAGCATCCAATGGCGCTTATTGGTTTCCCAGACATCACTAACACACTAAGAAGGATTTGTGTTAAAAACTGTTAATGATGTGTTAAAAAATGTTAATCGAGTGTTAAATAGTGTTAATGTGGAAACTGGGTGTTAATCAAGTGTTAATACGCGAAAATTTCATAATGGGCTATATTATAGGCGGAAAAGTGTTAATGAGGTGTGAAGAAAGTGTTAACCGTTGGCGAGGGAGTGTTAATGGGGCAGTTCAGGAGTGTTAACGGAAGGCTGCATCTGTTAATCGCGGTATAATCACGCTGCTGGGAATTATATTGGAGCCAGAACACACGCCTGTTTCGCCGATGCATTTGAAAAGTGTTAATACCCAGCGCAGCCACCGTGCGTGATGAGGGTCTCCTGGATGGCACTAGAACAAGGTATTAGTTATATATTAGACCAAAACCGTGCTCTGGTGACTGAAGAAATTTTATTTTGGGTGTTGGGGGACTGGAAGCAATTATACACAAGAAAATGTCCGCCTGGATCTCCCCCTGCTGTACACGTACATGTAGTCAACACCCTCGCGACGGCTTGTGTCACGAGAATTTGAAAGAACCTCACCCGACCGTAGTTTTCCTCACCTCAAACTTCCACCACGACGACTTTTCAGCTTTCTTCGACAACCGACGCCCACTTATTCGACTGACCAACCCTCGTAGTCGTACCGTTGTGTTCCTTAATGAATATTTTCCGTATGTCCCTTGTTACTGGCGTGTGCACTTGAGGTTTCTGCTCTTCGTTGAGAATTTCACAGATCTGCAGACCCTTGGCTAGCGGAAAAACTGTTCACCAAACGACCTTTTTGACTTGACCGGCGTTTTCGTCGCGAAAAACTAACACATGTAGCCACTTGATTCGTATGGTTTGAGTAATTTATCGGGAAAATGGGTTCTCACTTCGCAACCCTACGATGTAGGCTACAGTTTTTTCAGTTTGATAGTTTCTAGTGGCATTAGCTCAACTTTTAGAGCGCCAAACCAATCGGTTTGGAGGTTCTCGGTGAAAGTCCGAGATGCCACACAATAGACTCTCTTTCACCATCTTCCCATCTTCCTCTTGAAGATACACTGTTTTTCAGACCCTTCGCTAGCGGGAAAAGTACTCATCGCACGACTTTTTTAACTTGACCTGCGTTTTCGTCGCGAAAAACTGACACATGTAGGGACTTCATTCGTATGTTTTGAGTGATTTATCGGGAAAATGGGATCTTGCTTCGCAACCCTACGATGTAGGCTACAGTTTTTTTTCCAGTTTGATAGTTTCTAGTGGCATTAGCTCAACATTTAGAGCGCCAAACCAAACGGTTTGGAGGTTCTCGGTGAAAGTCCGAGATGCCACACAATAGAGGTGCGCCTCGTCTCATGCACGTCCCCTCACCTTCCATAAACCTACATTTTCCCTCTTGTACAATCACTGTTTTTCAGACCTTTCGCTAGCGGAAAATCCGCTCGTCACACGACCTTTTTGACTTGACCGACGTTTTCCTCGCGAAAAACTAACACATGTAGGGACTTCATTGGTATGTTTTGAGTGATTTATCGAAAAAATGGGTTCTCACTTCGCCACCCTACGACGTATGTAGGCTACAGTTTTTTCAGTTTGATAGTTTCTAGTGGCATTAGCTCAACTTTTAGAGCGCCAAACCAAACGGTTTGGAGGTTCTCGGTGAAAGTCCGAGATGCCACACAATAGAGGTGCGCTTCCTACTTTGATAGGACCGGACTTGAGGCATAGAAAGCACTAGTGTTTAACTGCATCTTGTACATCTTAGTGCTAACTAGATGACCTGGTAGTCTTGTGCTTACTAGGAACTTAGCAATCCGCTTGCCAAAAAGTAGCCACTTTCAAGTCAAAGTTGTGAAAACTAGCCCACCTAGAGTCTTGTGAAACCTTATTTGCTTTGTCGCTCTTGGGTAAGCCCTTAACATTTTGGGTACAAAATTTGGTGGCACTAGCTCAAAGGTAGAACGCCAAACCATCATGGTCCCTCTTGAGAGTTACTCAGTTTTTCGCTCTACAATATTGGCTACTGAATTTCCGGTTTGGTTTGGTTGTTTCTTGTGGCATAGATAAAAGAAGATGAAGTGAGCATAGGGGCAAGACAAATAAAGACGAGAACCTGATTAAGCTAACTTTAAACAGTATTCAACACTAACAGCTGAGTTAGTACATAGTACCAACTGTACCAAAGTTAGCACACTACCAAAGTAGAGCGCCTCAGTACACTCTTATAGGTTTTAAGCTAGTAACAGGTTTCAACACTAACTCAACTTGTTTGAACTCAACTTTTTTTTAAAAAGGGTGCATCTCATATCAACCGGCAGCTTGCTGGGGACATATTGTCGCCAGTGGGCAGCTTATGGTTGTTTGAAGTGGGGGTTTTTTGTCATCGGGTCCCATGCCGCTCAACCGTGTAGCTCGTGCGCTGATCGCCAACGGGCCGGTCGCGCATCGATGCGGCGGTTTGCAAGCCTCTTGACCCTGTTTTCTTTTTTAAGGGTGCATCTCATATCAACCGGCAGCTTGCTGGGGACATACTGTCGCCAGTGGGTTGCTTATGGTTGTTTGAAGTGGGGGTTTTTTATCATTGGGTCCCATGCCGCTCAACCGTGTAGCTCGTGCGCTGATCGCCAACGGGCCGGTCGCGCAACGATGCGGCGGTTTGCAAGCCTCGTGTCCCTGTTTTCTTTTTTAAGGGTGCATCTCACATCAACCGGAGGCTTGCTGGGGACATATTGTCGCCAGTGGGCAGCTTATAGTTGTTTGAAGTGGGGGTTTTTTATCATCGGGTCCCATGCCGCTCAACCGTGTAGCTCGTGCGCTGATCGCCAACGGGCCGGTCGCGCAACGATGCGGCGGTTTGCAAGCCTCGTGTCCCTGTTTTCTTTTTTGAGGGTGCATCTCACATCAACCGGAGGCTTGCTGGGGACATATTGTCGCCAGTGGGCAGCTTATGGTTGTTTGAAGTGGGGGTTTTTTATCATCGGGTCCCATGCCGCTCAACCGTGTAGCTCGTGCGCTGATCGCCAACGGGCCGGTCGCGCAACGATGCGGCGGTTTGCAAGCCTCTTGTCCCTGTTTTCTTTTTTAAGGGTGCATCTCATATCAACCGGCAGCTT